>JARYGA010023084.1:0-23242 GCA_030545235.1 Helianthus tuberosus | reverse complement strand
GGGTGCAAACCATTAGGTTGCAAATGGAACTTCAAAAAGAAGATGAAAGTAGATGGTACCATATATAAGTTGATTATTCAAGGCTTTAGGCAGGAAAAGGTATTGACTGCTTTGATACTTATGCACTTGTGGCTAGAATATCTCTAATTAGATTGTTATTAGTACTCGTTACTATACACAATCTTGTAATTCACCGAATGGATGTGAAAACTGCATTCTTGAATGATGAATTAGATAAAAGGATTTATATGAAAGAGCCTGAGGCTTTGTTATGCCTAGTAGTGAAAACAAGGTCTGTAAATTAATAACATTTCTTTATGGTTTAAAACAATCACCTAAACAGTGGGATCAAAAAGTTGATGATGTTATATTGTCAGATGGTTTTGTTCTTGACCAAGCTGACAAGTATGCGTATAACAATTTTGACGCTTCAAGTTAAGGAGTCATAATTTGTCTATATGTGGATGACATGTTGATATTTGGTACTAAACAAGATCAAGTGGATAAAACCAAAGGATTCTTGTCGTCTAAATTTGCCACAAAGGATATGGGAGAGGTAGTAGTGATTCTTGGCATTAGAATCACACGTGGGAACACTGGATTGTTCACATATTGCTCCCATAGATCCTAATATTAGACTTATGTCTAATAAAGGTGATCTTATATCTCAATTCTCAGTTGAAATATTCAAACACAATAGGATGTATGATGTATGCTATAATTAGCACAAGGCCTGATTTATCATATGTTGTGGGAAAATGAGTAATTTACCGGTAATCCAGGTACTTAGCATTCGTAAGCGGTGAATAAATTGTTTGAATGCCTGAAAAGAACCATGAGCTATGGTTTGTCTTATTAAGGTTTTCCTTTCAGTTTTAGAAGGATATTCCGATGCAAGTTGTATAACTAAATGGATGGTATTCCTACTTGTTGGAGGTGCTATCTCATAGGCTTCAAAAAAGATGACTTGCTCACAAATTCAACAATGGAATATGAATTTGTAGCTTTAGCTGCAGCTGGCAAAGAAGTTAAATGGCTAAGAAATTTGATCTTTGAGATTCTTTGTGGTCAAAACCGATATCACTAATATCTATCAGGTGTGATAGTGATGGCTAAGGATTATAGCCAGGTGTATAATGGAAAGTCTAGACGGTTGTGTGTTATACATAGCATGATTTATGAGCTCATCATGCATAAAGTGATATCTGTTGAATTCGTAAGATCTGAGTATAGTTTGGCTGATTAGCTAACTAAAGAGTTAGGAGAGATCTCGTGAATAAATCAGTCATAGGGATGGGTTTAAAGTCCACACTTTAATATCCTATGTCAAGATACCCAATTCCCATCTAATACAACGTTAGATGCAGAATTCAATGTGGAAAGCTTGTCATAGAGATATTGGAACACATGATCAAAACCATCCCAAGGTTGTGTTCAGACTGCAAGATAAAG
This sequence comes from Helianthus tuberosus, assembly GCA_030545235.1. NCBI lineage: Eukaryota > Viridiplantae > Streptophyta > Magnoliopsida > Asterales > Asteraceae > Helianthus > Helianthus tuberosus. Next base: position 21,790 of record JARYGA010023084.1, on the reverse strand, counting down.
GAGGTTGAAGTATAACTTCTTAATAGTTCTTTGAAAAATTGCATTTGCAGGTGCGAGAATAAAAGAACTACCTATAAGAGTATGAAGTTTAGCCGCTTCAAGAAGCTTGGACTTGGCTTTGATATACTCTTTGAAGGATTGGACACAGGCTAGTAAAATATTGTGTCAAGTAAGAACAATGAATTTGTGAACTTATGTGTATATTATCTTCATGTATTCATTATGAATAGAAAGGGTTCAATCCATAGCGACACCCTAATATTCGAATATTTGGAATGTGTAATATACTAATGTGAAATTCAATCGTCGCGATATTTCATTTATGCATAAGTTTGTGTTTGTTTGAGAAGTGTTTTAAGTTAATCATGGATATCACTAAAATGGGGGAGGAATGTTGGTAATTTTAGTGTTATCAACGTATTTTCGTGATATGGGATTAACTTGTCGACCAAGTTAATCTTGTTAATAATTGGACGAGTTAGGAGATGCGGGAGTGCATGCTCGTGTGATATTAACAAGATATGTCGTATTATCGGTTTTGATTTTATTTATAAACTTGTAAATAAAATGTATATATTTTTAATAACTAATATTGGGCCTTTATATAATTAATTGGTTTTATTAATTTCAATGTGGGCCTTAGATTGCATGGATCAATCTGATGGTTTCTTATAAACCAAAACAACAAACCGTTGGGCTTTGGGGGAAGGGTCCATGTCAATTTGATAAAGATGAAATATAATAAACCGATGTCTTTTGGGTGTGCATATGAATGTACACGAAAAAGGAAGATACAGTTTTTCTTGGTTGAAACTTGAAAACTGTTTCGAACATACGAACAGAAAAGGTACGCGACTTCTCAACAATTACCAAATTCGTTCTTGACGACTCTTGGTCTTATCCGATCAAATCTTTGAGTGTACCATCAAATGTTTGATCTGAAAGTGTGTCACGATTCCAAGAGAATCCAAGTTGTTTTGGTTCCTATTCGACTCTGCAACTCACATTATTTACAACATTCTTCAAGTAAAGATGTAAGTTCATTTTATTTGTTTTCCTCTTTTGTATGTGGTTAGTTATTGTAGGTCCCTCGGAGGTTGAGGTTTAACCTATTCCTTGTTATATCTAACACACTAGCGAGTGCGGAATCCAAGCTAGCATGCAAACCGAGAAAGAACAAGCAATGATAAACACAAACACACAATATTCAACGATTAACACCACTTGTATTAATGCGTATGAAAGGTTCGGTTACAAGCACAAGGTTTACAGAAGTATTCTATAAACTCTCTCTAACTCTCGTGTGTGTGTGTTCTGAACAGAATGCTCTCACTTCTCTCTAGTGTCTCCTTAGTGTCTAACTCTGCTGAAGTGAACACAACACACGGGTATTTATACCCAACACAGATTGTCTGGTCGAAGGATCAGACAGACTGATCGACAGATCATCTGTCGATCATCTGTCGACCAGAAACCCATCGAAGGATCACAGAAACCTCGAAGGATGGTATCCTTCGTGGTCTATCCTTCGAAGGTCATCTTTCGAGCTCATCGAAGGATATGAACAATCCTTCGATGACACATCCTTCGACACAGCCATATTACAACCATTGTTCGAACTGTTTGGCCAAGTCAAACCAGGAGGATGGTTGACTTGGTCAAACTTACAGTACTAACAAAGACATCATTTTGAATCAAGACGAAATACAGACAAAGTACAGACACAAGTGCACCAACAAACTCCCCCTTGGCTGTAGCTTTGTCTGGCTGTGGCTTTGTCTCGATCTTTGTGACTTCAAGTCTTTGACGTCCTTTCAAGTCTTCAATGTCGGAGGATCTTTAAAGTCTTCACGTCTTGAAAGAAGAAAGTGTATCAACAAACTCCCCGTTTCATGTAGGAAGTGTGTTGACAAACTCCCCCTTAACATAAGCTTCCCCTTGAGTTATGCTCGTGAGATACTTGTTCTTTATGAATTGAGATCCTTGTTGTGTTGATGATGGTCAGCGGCAACTCGATCATCTTCATCATTTGAGTGTCTTCACGCCGTGTCTTCATTCCGAAGCTTGTCATCGACCATGTTCTCCTTGCCTTTAGAATCTGCACATGCAAGAAATCTAAACGCGTAATGAGAACAACTGCCTGGAATATCATAAGCAAACGACACACATGTGACCAATGTTCAAACAACACCGTCCGATAGTTTGAAAATTTTAACAAATTTTATCAATTTCAAATTTAACTTTCAGCACTTGCAAATTTCGACCGTTTATGAAGATTTAGTCGTTTTTGGTTTTCGTTCAGGTTTCAGGTAACGAAGACTCGAGCTCCAACATCGTACGATCGAAAATAAAATAGAAATAAAATCTTTTTGGCTTTTATAAAGTTTATATTAAAACACACCTAAAATCTTTTTGGTATTTTTGAATATTTCAAATGTAAAGACTGAAAGCAGTAAATAAAAATATACAAAGATGCAGAAATTTAAAGCAGTAAGTAAATATTTACAGACATTCTTTTTGCGAGTTTCGAGGGTAAGAGAATCATATCAGTGTACGGTCAGGCCAAAACGCTCTTGTTGTTCAATTAGTTAACATTAAGATAAGCATCCTATAACGATTATCGGTATTGTTGTCCACATAAGCTCAACTTATCAGATGTAATCATGGCGAGGGGATACGTTAAGGTATGATTTATTCTTACCGACCGGTGTTCATCCACATCACGACACATTCCCGTATCAAGGTATGCACGAGGGTTCATCTTACCGGTGAGTATACCGATTATCATCTGTTTGACCGTATATGATGTGAGATTCTCACTTATTTTGATTTGAAAACAAGCCCTATGTGATAGAATCACTTATTGATGAGGAACTTGATTTTCATATGCATGAGGGCACAGGAGCAAGTCCGTGAACAGGTCAGTACTTTCGTACAGCAGAGAGACGAACTTGACTCCCGGAAAGAATTTGTGATATTTTATCACTTATTTTGTTTGGACATGTGATTGTTGATCACTTATTGAGGTCGTATGCAATATGTACACGTATGTATAGTATCATGGAAGATCTAGACTTGCGTCCCCGTTATTTTTCGGTAAAAGATACAACCATGATACCCAGATGATAAGCAGCATAAAGACCGAATATCTCAGAACCTCGGCAATCTCTCAAACGAAATTTCGGTACTAAGACCATATGCCAATGAATGGTTCCCACCTGGTCTTCAGTCGATTTAAGTTTATATCACCCTGCACACTTTAAAATGATTGTGAGCCTACCGATACATCTTATATAGAGCTGCTTATCGTTTTGCATTTAAGGTTTAAAGAGGTTTAGACAGACCACTGATGTACTATCATTTTCTCTTTTGCTCGCCAGGAAACTCATTTTTGCTTTTCTATTGTTTTTGTGCTTTTGAAATTTTTCGATGTTTTTGGGTTTTCTCAAATTTTGGATTTACTCCCCCTAAAATCAATAAACTAAGACAAATTTAAAACACAAATGTATTTACAAAAATGATTTTCCGATGTTGGTTTTACTCTTGCTTGACCTTAATGCCGTTTACCAATAATAAATAGTCAAATCTTGATTTGTCAAATGCTTTGGTAAAAAGGTCGGCACGTTGGTCATCGGTGTGGACGTAAGCAACATCGATTAGCCTTTTCTCAAAGCAATCACGTATGAAGTGATATTTAATTTCGATGTGCTTAGTCTTTGAATGCTGCACAGGATTTTTAGTGATCTGTAATGCAGCAGAATTATCAACGTAAATAGGAGTAGTTAGGAATTCAAAACCGTAATCACGCATTTGCTGTTGTATCCACAGGACTTGGGAACAACAACTTGAGGCAGCAATGTATTCAGCTTCGCATGTTGATGTAGCGACGCACGTCTGCTTCTTGCACTACCATGTGACTAGGCGATTTCCCAAAAACTGACATCCAGCCGTTGTGGATTTGCCGTCGATTTTGCATCCGCCAAAATCAGAATCACTGAATGCGATCAAGTCAAAGTTATTATCCCTAGGGTACCATAGACCGGTGTCAGGGTAACCCTTCAAATAACGAAAAATCCTTTTTACAGCTGCAAGATGTGAGGCCTTCGGGTTGACTTGATATCTGGCAAGCAGGCACGTTGGGTACATTATATCTGGTCTTGATGCTGTGAGGTACATAAGAGATCCGATCATCGCGCGGTAGTATGAGGGGCTAACAGCTTCACCCTTCAAGTCTGGAGTAATTCCGTGATTTTGTGGCAATGGGGTACCGATGGGCGTTGCATCAGACATCTGGAACCGGCTCAAGATGTCACCAACATATTTAGTCTGATGGATGAATATCCCAGACTCAGTTTGTTGTACTTGTAGGCCCAAAAAGAAGGTCATTTCCCCCATAGCACTCATCTCGAATTTATCCTGCATTACACGCTCGAAATCCCTACACAAAACATCATTAGTAGAACCAAATATAATATCATCAACGTATACCTGTACCAGTAGAAAATCTTCATCTTGTTCTTTGATGAAGAGAGTACAATCGATAAGACCTCTGCGAAATCCATTCTCCAGCAGATAATTAGATAAGGTTGCGTACCAAGCTCGCGGTGCTTGATGTAGACCATAGAGAGCTTTGTTGAGCAACCAAACCCGATCGGGATGGATAGGATCTTCAAAACCTGGAGGCTGTTCGACGTACACCTCTTCTTCTACCACACCATGTAAGAATGCACTTTTCACGTCCATCTGGTATACCTTGAAACCTTTGAATGAGGCATAAGCCAGAAAAATTCGAATTGCTTCTAGACGTGCAACAGGTGCATACACTTCGTTGTAGTCAATCCCTTCTATCTGACGAAAACCTTGAACGACTAATCTTGCTTTGTTTCGAATAACGACTCCACGGTCATCCTTTTTGCATTTAAACACCCAACGGGTACCAATCTTCTTGTAACCAGCAGGTTTCTCTACGAGTTTCCAGACACCAAGCTTCTGGAATTGTTGCAGTTCTTCCTGCATTGCTTCAACCCAAGAGCTATCTTTCAAAGCATCTTTCCAAGTTCTTGGCTCTTCCTGTGATACATAACACGCGAAAGACCAATCATTTTGTTGACCAGATTCTCGGATAGTTGCATACAAGCCTGCATTGTTGTTGTTTCGCAACATGTTTCTTGTTTGAACGCCACTCTGTACATTTCCGATGATGTTTTGTTGAGGATGGGTATTGTGAATCCTTGTTTCTGGATTATCTTGAACTGGAATATTTGTACCCAGATTGTGGAGATTGAGATCAACAATCAATTCAAGACCCGGAATTGACGAAGAGGATGATGCAGTAGCTTCAGCTGTTCTAGAGACATCCACTGGAGGTGTACCTTCTGAAGTACCATGTACTGCTGTTATTGGAACTTCTTGATCTGCATCGAGAAATTCATCATCCTCTGAAGATTCGTTCAATTCGGTAGCATCGTGAAAATCCTCATTGTCGAGAGCATTATTGTTTACCGAAGATGGTTCTTGATTGACAATAATGGGATGAACCAACGGTGAATCTGTTGCATTGTCGCTCTCGAAAAACATCCTTGCTGCAGCATTTTCTTCAACTGCTTCAACATTGATCGAATTGAAAAAGTCATCGTACTCAAACATCCAAGGCTGACCTGGACATTTGACTGGCAAAGTGTGCCTTTGTACTCTGACTTCAGACCATTCCTCGACCCTTTTAGTCTCTAGATTCCAGACTCTTAAGTTCGGGGTGGAATACCCAAGAAAGTATCTATCAATTGCTCTTGCCCCAAACTTTCCATTAGGATCGATTATTGTGCACGGAGCTCCAAACGGTTCAAGATATGACAAATCAGGTTTCCGTTTGTTAATAAGCTCAAAACAGGTCTTGTTGTGCCTTTTGACTGTGAGGACTCGGTTCAACGTGTAACATGCAGAGGACACAACTTCAGTCCAGAATGGAATCGGCAATTGTGACTCTACCAACATAGTCCTAGCAGTCTCGATCAATGTGCGATTCTTACGTTCAGCGACGCCATTCTGTTGAGGAGTATAAGCTGCACTAAATTCGTGAAGAATACCTTTTGAAGTGCAAAACTCCGCCATGGCATGATTTTTGAATTCAGTACCATTGTCGCTACGTATCCGCCTAACCTTCAACTTATATAGATTCTCAATCTGAATGATCAAGTTTTTGATAATACCGAAGGTTTCGCTCTTGTGTGCCATGAACGCCACCCAAGAAAATCTTGAATAATCATCAGTTATCACGAGGCAATATTGATCATTCCTAATGCTTTTGTGCTTGACAGGACCGAACAAATCCATGTGCAAACGTTCAAGAGGAACAGCCACCGTGTTGATTTTCTTTGTAGGGTGTCGCTTCTTCGTTTGTTTTCCTTTCTGGCACGAAACACAGACGTCTTGAAGATGGAAGTTTTTAAGAGGAACACCATTCACCAATTCATTTGACACCAAATGATTCATTTTGCGTAAGTGAATGTGACCCATTCGTTTGTGCCAAGAGATTGTATCTTTTTCTGTGGCTTTGGAAACGAAACAAGTTGCTTGTGCAGACGTTGTGATAGCTTGGCTCATATCAAGGACATACAAATCATTTATCCTTGGAGCCGACAAGAGAATCCATTCTTTTGGAATTTTGAAGCCGGGTTTCAGCACATAACATCCATTTGCATCAAAGTGTACTGAGAACTGCTTATCACAAATTTGAGAAACACTAAGAAGATTGTGATCAATTTGTTGTACGAAGTTGATCTTATCAAAGCTAACAACCCCGTTGGAAATCATTCCTTCACCCGTAATATATCCGCCTTTATCTCCAGCAAAAGCAACATAACCTCCTCTAATAGATTTGACGTCGTAGAGAAGCTTCATGTCGCCTGTCATATGCCTGGATGCCCCACTATCAACAATCCAATGACTACTGATAGTTCCTCCTGGAACACCCTGCACATGAACTCACATAATTAGTTGGAGATGGGGACCCAAGCCATTGTGGTCTTGGGTCTTCCATTTTCATCAACAACAATAACCTCTATTCTTTGATGATTTGAAAATTGTGATGGTCCCCCTGAACTTGTGGTTATTTTAGGTTTCCATGTCTGTTGTGATTTACCAGTTTGGTTGTTTGAAAATTTAACTTCGTGATTGTTTGAAGTTTTTGAGAATTTTGAACTTTCTGGTTTAACTTGAACCGTTTGTTTTTGAACCACTTCATTTTTAAGTGCCTTTTCAATCACCTTGGCTTGTTGGCGTTTCTGTTTCTTTTCCCTTTCTCTTACAAGTCGGGGATCTTGTTTTACAGAAACAGATCGCTTTTGGTGATTGCGTTCACGTGGATCATCTTCTTTGGCTTTTAATTTATGAATATACGGGCAATTTCTGACAATGTGCCCAATTGTACCACATTCAAAACATGATCTTCGTTCAACAAACCCCGAAGCATCATGTGATCGTCTTGTCGATGATGAACTTTGTGATCCCGAGGTACTAGGTTTTGAACTATTTGGTTCATTCCTTTTCATCACAGTTGCTTTCTTGACAAAATCTAAATTAGATTGATTTTCAAACGTTGCAATTTTGTCCGTTCCCTTTGATTTCACAAAGTTCACATTCTTCTTCTTCTTCTTCTGATTCGGCTTCCTTTGACTTTGAGTCGGTGTTTTACCTTTTTGTTTGGTATGATTTTGCTGTTTTTGCACTGTTGGTAAATTCTGATTGCCATATTGTTTTTGAATTTCGGCCTTTGGGATAGGAGGGCACTGTGTTACAGTAACACGTGATCCTTTCTTACCCAAAAACTTACTTGTTGAATTTTCAAAGACTTTACTGATTAATGATTGATTAACATTCTTAATAGGAAAATCTTTGTCAGAATAAATTTTATCATCACCAACAAGAGTGTACAGCAAATCCACACTCTCCGACTCTTGTGCAGACACGGACTCGATTGCAACAGTCTGAGCGGGTTTTGCAGGAGGATCACACAGAATATGATTCTCAAGAGGTATGTCCTCTTCCTTTATCACCGCATCAGACTTTGCTGAATCAGTATCATCAGACTCATCATCAGAAGAATCAGCATCCTCAATCACAACTGGAGGATCCTGATTCTGTTCAGCAGTTACAAATGTATCTGCTAACACATCTGAATCGGATGATACTTCTTTCTTGTATCCGAGTCCTGCAGCAAATTCATTAACATCTAGAGGAACAGATGGTTCAAAATGAGTTCTGTACTCCTCATCAGGCAGTGCATCAAAATTGTTTCTCACGGGTGGTGGACATTTCTTATAACCTAAGCATGTGACATCCCGTTTCTCTTTCTGAACATCAATGATGTGATCCAACACATAGCTAGAGCTCAAATAACTGTCTAACTTGAGTCGGATCGCCTCACTTTCAGTTTTAACACAGGCCATTTCCTTTTGCATTACCTCAAGACGAGTTATATAAAAATTAATGTCAGTTTGTTTTCTGGAAACCATTTTTGTCAGCTCTGTTTTATCTTTCTTTAACGTTTCAATCATTGACTTAAATTCCTTTTCATGGTTTTCATAAAACATGTTGGCTTCTGTGCACTTGGAAAGATCAACGGTCAACTTCTGGTTGTGAATGAATGTCACATCATATTTCTCTTGCAAAGCCTCGTGTTTGCTTTGCAGTTCACACCACTTATCATTTAACGAAACATGTTTGTCTTGCAAGTCAAACAAACTAGCTTGTAAAGCATCATGTTTGCCTTGCAACTCAGACATGTTTGCGTCCAAATCAGTACATCTAACATGCAATCTATCACAATTATCACAAATAGCAGCAGTGGGTTCATCGACACATACCTGACTTGATGAACTGTCGACATTAGCCATAAAGGCTGAATGGAGAGAAGACGAAGAATAAGCAGCTTGATCCACCAAAATAGATCTTCTTTGAATTACTGCTGCAGTTTCTTCCAAAAGCTCATCAATATCTGCATCGATTGACGCATTTGATGTCTCATCCACATGGTCATCACCTGAGCTCGAGGATTCTTCATCCGAACTTCTGCTGTAACCAGAAGAGTCTTCATCCTCAGAAGAGTCACCACCATTGGCGGAAGATTCTCCACCACTGGCGTGATTAAGATCCTTGACAATCTCAGCAAAACACGCTGTTCCATCCGGAGCATCATTTCCCAACTGGATTGACCAATCACAGCCTTCATCTACTTGAACCACAAGTGCCTGGTTGGCATTTGATGGTCCTGCTTGGCTTTGGTTGTTGACAGGTACCAACGTACGAACATTGTTCCTGTTCTGGTTCTGCTGGTTGCCTTGACCTCTGAAGGGATTCTGGTTTCCATGCTGAGATGGCCTTGTACATTCACGCTTGAAATGACCACGTTCACCACAATTGAAACACTTGACAGCCTGCTTATCAAACCCATACTTGGTGTCTTTCTTGCTTTCCAAGCTAGTTCTGCCAGTTCTTTCCATGAAATCCTTTGCTCGCCTAACAGCACTGGCAAAGGCCCACTTGATGTCCATCATCTCCATCTCCTCTTTATCGATCTGCTGATAGTCTTCTTGTGTCAGATTAATGTTACCAATCTGACCTTCCACTAGTCCACAGTATGCGCTCACCAAAGTGTTTAGCAGCTCCATGTGTTCATTTGCTACTTCCACACTGACTTTAGAAAAGCTTGAGGTGTCGAGCCGTACTGTATTTGGCTTTGATTGCTGACCAGCAGATGATGTGCTTCCATAACACGCTTGCTGTTGAGGAGGAAGTGGATTCCCATACATATCAGTTGCTCTGATAGGTTGTTGGCTTTGCTGTTGTGGCACTGGTTGAGGAACTGGTTGAAGCGGATTTCCATACATGTCTGTTGTTGGAGGAGGAGTGCCATACAAGCTGGTGCTAGACACAAATGCTGTTTGAATTGGAGCGTGTGAAGAAGGTTTTGTAGAAGTGCTAGAAGTTCCATAATAAATTTCAGGATTTTGTGGCACTGGAACTCTTTTTGCCTTAAGAGTTTCTTCCTGATTCTTGTTTTCCAGGAGTTGAGCAAAGTCACTGAAGCTTGTTGTTTCCAAGGTGCCATTGTACTTCATAATTTCTAAGAAATTATTCCATTGAGGTGGCAGTGCGTCTGCAAACTTCTTCACTATCTCTGCTGAAGTTGTTACAACCCCAATATTTTCCAATTCAGTCAGCAAATGAGTAAATCGACTTGTCAAATCTCCTAAAGATTCATTTTGCATACAAGAAAAACCATCAAACTCTTTCTTTAGCAGATCTTTTCTCAATTGACGTGTTGCTTCATTTCCTACGCCCCTTATCTTCAATGCGTCCCACAACTGCTTCGTTGTCTTGAAACTGACAAATTGATGATAAATATCTTTGCTTAATGCCTGAGTAAGAATGGCATACGCTTTCTTCTCTAAGTCATAGACCTTCTTCTGATCTTCCGTAAGATCGGCAAACGTAGCAGCAGATGAAGCGGCAACCTCTATTGTTTGATCAAAATCTGTGATGAAACGCAACCACAATTCTGTATTTTGACCAAGGACGTATGTATGAAATCTATCAAACCATCCCGGATATTCACTTAAGTGCATCAACTTTGGAGGCCTATTCAAACTTCCCGTTTCACTTTCGCTTAGCAAAATGCTTTGAACACTTGGAGCTTGATTTGATACTAATGCCCATTGACCGGTAGATGTAGCATTAGCTTGCGAACCCGAATCCGGAGCCGGAGTACCAAAATACATCTCTGCATTTACCGGAACACCCCACATCGAATTCATTTTTGATCTAAAATAATAAAACCTGAAAATCACAAACTTGTTAAACAAAAACAGACTAAGTTCGAAAGATCAACACTTGTTCGAAGGATCAACAGTGTTCGAAAGATTACTGTTGAGTTTCGAACAATTGTTTTCGAAAGACTCCCCAATCGAAGGATCCTGGTCTTTCGAATAAGAGCAGTAAAACGAAAGATGTATCCTTCGAAAATATTCCTTGGTTCGAAGGATGATGATCTATCGAACCTCCACTGATCGAAAGATGTATGTTTCGAAATGATTCCTTGGTTCGAAGGATGATGATCTATCGAACCTCCACTGATCGAAAGATGTATGTTTCGACTTCGAAGGATATCTTTCGAACTCCCCTGACACAGTTGACAAAAGATGACAGGTTGGTGAAAAAGGTGATGGGTTGGTAGAAACTTTCTGCAGAAGATATGGTCAGACCATGCTTTCTGCCATAACCAAGATTTGAAACATAAAATATAACAAACTTATCCAGAAAACCGGTCACCGGAGAAGCCGGAATTTTGGCCGGAAATTACCAAACACCTCAAAAACAAGTTTGTAAGTTACCCAAACCGTCCTTTAACACACCCGATAAGTTTAGACACGTTTTTACGACAAGAAATACAAGAAAATCAGTAAAAACGGATGATGCTAAAAACAGTGAGTTTTATCCAAACACTCCAAAGACTTGTATAAACCCGGTTTTTAACAAGGAAAAGAGCCACGGCTCTGATACCACTTGTAGGTCCCTCGGAGGTTGAGGTTTAACCTATTCCTTGTTATATCTAACACACTAGCGAGTGCGGAATCCAAGCTAGCATGCAAACCGAGAAAGAACAAGCAATGATAAACACAAACACACAATATTCAACGATTAACACCACTTGTATTAATGCGTATGAAAGGTTCGGTTACAAGCACAAGGTTTACAGAAGTATTCTATAAACTCTCTCTAACTCTCGTGTGTGTGTGTTCTGAACAGAATGCTCTCACTTCTCTCTAGTGTCTCCTTAGTGTCTAACTCTGCTGAAGTGAACACAACACACGGGTATTTATACCCAACACAGATTGTCTGGTCGAAGGATCAGACAGACTGATCGACAGATCATCTGTCGATCATCTGTCGACCAGAAACCCATCGAAGGATCACAGAAACCTCGAAGGATGGTATCCTTCGTGGTCTATCCTTCGAAGGTCATCTTTCGAGCTCATCGAAGGATATAAACAATCCTTCGATGACACATCCTTCGACACAGCCATATTACAACCATTGTTCGAACTGTTTGGCCAAGTCAAACCAGGAGGATGGTTGACTTGGTCAAACTTACAGTACTAACAAAGACATCGTTTTGAATCAAGACGAAATACAGACAAAGTACAGACACAAGTGCACCAACAGTTATATTAACACTTGAGTATGAACCAGTGTGAAGCTAGTATGATTTCCATGGGCAAGCACCTTTACTACTCAAAGTAATCCATGATGGTCGAATATGCGGCTTTAAGAAGTTAATGGGCATGATTAGCAACCACAAAGTATGTTGGCCAAGTCCTTGCCTCTCATAAATTGTACTCTTTCCTAGTTTACTAGCATGTAAATTGTATATTGTTGTATCAATATTTTGGTTTTTGGTGTGGTTTGAGGATTCTTTGGATGCATTTTCTTTATGAATTTAGTATTGAAAAAAATTCATGATTGTTGGCCTCCATTAAGGTCGCCAGTTCGAATCCGAGCCATACGGGGGCTTTGTCCACCCTGCGTTACGCCATAGGGTTTCAACTCTTGTGGTGGCACAACTGGTATCAAGTGGTATCAGGAGTTATGGTTCCTTCGAGAACGCGGTTTGAGCCCGTTAGGTGTTATACCCTCTATGAAGAAACCCTTTGGATTATCGAACCGGGTCGATCTCACAAGCCGACATGCGGCCATCCAGTTCAATCTGATATTCGTCGTTCTAAAATAACTAATTGCATTTGAAAATTTTCATTGTTATGATTTTTTTCTTTTAAGGGGAGAAACTAATAAAACAACATTATTTTTTCTTTTAAGGTGAGAGAACCTAATAAAACAACATTTTCAAAAGTTGTAACTTGTTGATTTTTTATCTAAATAAAAGAGCACGTTATTTATCTAATCTAAACATTTGAATATCAATATTTATACGGGAAATCTTATTAAGTAGTTGGGAAAATATCATTTTGTTATTTATTGATAACTCATGCCAAATTTTAGATGAACACTTTCTTAATCATTCGGTTAAAATATAACTTCGATTTAATTTCTTACCGAAACACTAACCAAAATGATACGTCGGATGCTCAGCTAGAATGGGGTCATCTACTTATTATTACCAAACAAGCAAGAATTCCACACTACACATCCTTATTTGGATTCCAATTTAATCTCTACAACCGACACAATAAACATACCATCATCAAATATTCCTTTTAGACATACAATAATTAACTAATAATATGTAACAATCAAGCAAAAAAAACACATAAAATACATAACATAATCAGAAATTTGGGTACTAGTTACAAAATAATAAATGAAACATACGTTGCCGGAGAATACACCATTCACGTTCCGGTAGGTTTCAGGCTTCGTAGATAAAACGACCGCAACAGATCCTTATTCTCTTCCATTTTCCGACGTAGATCTGCTTTCGCTGACTAACCTCTTCCACTTCATCCCACGCTACCTTACACTCGTCGGAACTAGAAGGGTGGGGCCCACTTATTTCTATTTGTTTTTTAATCTTAAGGATAAAACAGACATTTTACACACTTAACCAGAAAATTTAACATGGGTTAGTGATAAGGAATTAAGGATCACTCGAGTGCGAAAATTGAAACCACTGGGACGGACTTTGTAATTATTGAAATACTGGGACTAAGTCTGCAATATTTGTAAACTGTAATCTTTTAACTCAGTTTGGGTTGGTCAAATTAAAAAAGAAAACACACACACAAAATAGTTAAGTTACCTACTACAACCATAGATTAATGTATCTGAACATGTTTTACAAACCTAAACAAGTGGATATTAAAGTGTTAGCATCAGCTGCTGCTGGTTTCCTAGATCCATTTCCAACCCAGAGGGAACTTGATCAAGCTTCAGTGTCTATTAATTAATAATAAATAAATAAATAGGTTAATCATCAATAGAAAGAATACAAAAAATGATGTAAAAAATAATTAAGTTTTACAACCGAAAGGAGTTGTGTTACCGGAAACAGAAAAATGAATACCCTCTTCTGGTACATGGAACGGGAACGGATTCCATGGACTCTTACCAAGAGGATCGTCAGGGCGAAGAAATGGACCTCCAGTTTCAGCCAATCTACCTATTAGTTAAAAAAAATGATTAAGATTGCATTCGATCCAAGCATATCTTAATGAATGAAGAATATCCGTGAATAAGAATTCATACGGGCGATCCTTTTAAAGGTGAACGCGTTTGGAGAAGGAGGCCCGAAGCTCCTACAAACGGGCCTAGGACGTTCTCCCACGATAACTGTTCGACCTTCCTCATAGTCATAGCCGAGGTAATAGCCTCCATCTTTCATCCAATCTTCCCCATAATCTATCAGTTCTTCTTCCTCCTCCTCCTCCGTCGCATCCTTCACTGTAGGGAATAACAAACTTTTTTAAAATCAATTTTTTCAAGTCTTCAGTTAAGTGTTTTAATGCCTATTAAAGACAAAGGGACAAACATTTGCTTTAAAAAAATGACTCCAGTCACGTACTTTTTGACAAAAATTAAGGAGAGTTGTCGACGTTGCATATATAAATGTTAATAATAATAGGTTAAACGTGGATTACCAGTATGATTGGGCTTCGTTGTCTTCTCCTCCACACATGGGCGCTTGGCTCCTTCTTCCACTTGAGATTTGGTACCTGGTAGTTAATCGGAAACAAACGGTTAGTAATAATTGATGTACAAAACATAAAGAGAAGATTTTGTTGATACATATCGTGTGGATACGGCTCGACTCGGTTCGACTCGGTTACGAAGTGAAGGCCGTAGTCAAGACAACCTCCTGTCTTGACTCGGTATGCGTTTTACTTTGTAACAAATCATGTACATGTAACTGCGTGTGTGCAGTATACATGTTTGTTTATTGTTTAGGTGTTATTTGTTTGTTTGGCCCAACATGTTCAATCCATGGCCCAACATACATAATGAATTCCCTGAAGCCCAACATGAAGACCAAAGCCCAATCTCATATGGATTTCGTCCATGTTGTTGTGGTGAAAACACTTTAGGTGAAAACCACTAAGGACGAAAACACATGGGACAAAATCCCCTGAGGTGACGAAATCACCCTGATTTCGTCATGATGATCTGATTTCGTCAATGGGTTTTCGTGGGCATCTTGTTTTCGTCATGGCTTTACTATATATACACAGACAGTAGACAGAACACAGTACGAAGTCTGAATAGATTTCTTTGAGAGAACACACACACAACTGAGAGTTTATAGGTTTATCTTGTAAACATTGCTTTGTAACGGTTTCATACGCGTTAATACAATGGAGTGTTAATCGTTGAATCTTTGTGTTTGTGTTCGTAACTTGGTTTAACTTATCCGTTTGGATTCCGCACTTTCGGGTTTGTCGAAAAACAGGGAATAGAGGTTACTCGATCCTCCGGGTGGACCTACAATTGGTATCAGAGCATTGGCTCGATTCCTTGTTTAAACCAAGTCGATTTTCTTGTGTTTTGATAGATTTTAAAAGGGTTTTTCAGTTTACATTCTTGTTTCAAAAATTATATTTCTGGAAAAGCTTTTCTTCAAAACCTTGAAAATCTTTGTATTTTGCTATTAGTTTGTATAAAACCTCTGTTAAAACACATGCTTACATGATTAGTATTTGGTTTTTACTAAACTTTTGTGCAAAAATCGTTTTCAGAAAATTTGTCCGGTGAAAACTTGGCCAGAATAATCAAGTTGTTCTTGTCTATCTTCATAGTGTTCTTGGTTGTTTCAAACTGTTCTTGAATTATATATGGTTTTGATCTAAATTGTGGTTTGATATAAAGTGTTATTGTGTTTATCAATATTAAATTGCAAGTGTATTGACTATTGTGTAAATGTGTAATGATTTGTTTTTGAGAAAAGTGAGCTTTGAAATCAGAAAAGCATGGTGGGTATGAGTGTTTGACTAAATGATCAACAACTCTCAGTAGATAAGATAAGGTTTGAGTGTTTTTGATAAATATCTTGTTGTCTGATTCCTTATAGTCAACAAAATCTGCTGCCACGAAATCAGTAAATTGCTGGATGAAATCCCAGCTCAACGAAAACACCCATTTCATCAAACATCTGGGCGAAATCACCATTGTCTTGTTTTGGACGAAATCAAAGTATAAATATCTTGCAAGTTGTTTCTCAATAGTCAACGAAATCACTCAGTCAACAATATCAAGCTCCAAATCACCTTATATATCCATTTCTACGAAATCAAATCTGATTGATCTTGGCCGAAATCACTTTTCAACGAAATCACATCTACTTGTCTTGATCCTGGCCGACTTATCAACGAAATCAGATCCTGTCTTTGCCGAAATCCCTTTCAACCAAACACTTGTGTTATCAACGGAAACACTTGTCTTTGCTGAAATCCCTTTGCCGAAATCACTTGTGTTATCAACGAAAACACTTGTGTTATCAACGAAATCACCTGTGTGCTTGTCTTTGCCGAAATCCCTTTCAACCAAATCACCTTTCAACGAAATCACTTGTGTTGAGCCAACGAAATCACTTGTGCTTGTCTTGTTTGGACGAAAACCCTTATTGATTTTGTGATCATTCTTCAGACGAAATCACCTTATTTTCGTCATTCATACTTGTGATATTTTTATATAGGAGATTTTTATTTCATTGTTAACTGTTTTTTGAGTGATTTAAACAGGTTTTTCATCATCATACATCAAAAATGAATCCGAATTGGTGGGGTACTCCGTCGCGTTTATCTCCATCATGGGCCGAATCTCCCGCACCCACATCTAATACGGAAAGTAAGTATACAAACACGCGTTTGTCGCCATCATGGGCTGAATCTCCCGCACCTGCATCTTTGCAAGCGAATCAAATGTCGACAGGTCAATGGGCGTTTGTTTCAAATCAAACTCCGAGTATTCAAAGTATACTCGTAAGCGAAAGCGAGACCGGAAGTCTGAATTGTCCACCGAAACTGATGCACCTAAACGAATATCCTGGTTGGGTTGATAGATTTCAGACGTATGTCAATGGGCAAAACACGGAACAGTGGTTACGTTTTACTACAGATTTTGATCAAACTCTTGAGGTTGCCGCTTCAACTGCCGCTACATTTGCAGATCTTTCGGAAGACCAGAAAAAGGCATATGATTTAGAAAAGAAAGCATATGCTATTCTAACTCAGGCGATGAGCAAGGAAATATATCATCAGTTCGTCAGCTTCAAGACATCAAAACGATGGTGGGATGCATTGAAGACAAGAGGTCTAGGAAATGAAAAGTCACGTCAATTGCGACATGATTTACTCAAAAAGGAGTTTGATGGTTTCACTTGTATGGAAAATGAATCTTTGGGAGATATGACTAGTCGATTTCATCACTTGCTAACTGAATTGAGCAATTATGAGGTAGAAACAACTCCAACACAGGTTGTCACAAAGTTTGCCGATGCACTGCCACCTCAATGGAATGGTTTCTTGGAAATCCTGAAATACAATGGCACATTGGCTACGACAAACATCAATGACTTCAGTCAGCTCTTGGAGAACAAAGATCAGGAAGAAATCCTAAAGGCAAAAAGGGTTCCAGTGCGACAAAATCCTGATATGTATTATGGAACTTCTAGCACTTCTACAATACCAGTGCGACAAAATCCTGATATGTATTATGGAACTTCTAGTACTTCTGCAAGACCTGTTTCACATGCTCCACTTCAGATGGCGTTTGTCACTAGCATAGATTTATATGGCATTCCGATACAAGTTCCTGTAAAGCCAGCTCCAACCACTGATTTGTATGGGAATCCACTTCCTGTTCAAAAACAAGCTTGTTATGGAAGCACATCATCTGCTGGTCAGCCATCAAAGTCAAATACAGTACGGCTTGACACATCAAACTTCTCCAAAGTTAGCGGTGAAGTAGCTAAAGATCATATGGAGATACTAAACACATTGGTGAGCTCGTATTGTGGGTTGATTGCAGGGCAGATCGGAAACATCAATCTAACTCAAGAAGATTATCAGCAGATCGATAAAGAAGTGATGGATATGATGGACATCAAATGGGCTTTCGCCAGTGCTGTAAGGAGACCTAAAGACTTCATGGAACGGACGGGTTGAACCAGCTTGGAAAGCAAGAAAGACACCAAGTATGGGTTCGATAAGCAGTCTGTTAAGTGCTTTAACTGTGGCGAACGTGGTCACTTCAAGAGGGAATGCACAAAGCCAGCTCAGCATGGGAACCAGAATCCTTTCAAAGGTCAAGGAGGCAACCAACAGAATCAGAATCAAACCAGGAATGATGATCGCATCTTGGTCCCTGCAAACAGTTAAGAAGGACCATCGAACACAAATCAAGCTCTTGTGGTGCAAATAGATGAAGGTTGCGACTGGTCAATGCAATTAGGCATTGGTGATCAGGGAGGAGCAGCTTGTTTTGCTGAAGCTGCTAAGGATTTGAAGCACACCAGTGGTGGTGAATCTTCAGATGAAGAGAGTTCTGGTGATTCAAGGAGTTCAGATGAGGAAATCTCAACCTCAGGCGAAGATTATTCTGATGATGTATCTAGTGGGAGAATCGATGCAGATATCGATGAATTGTTAGGAGAAGCTGCAGCAAGGAATGATAGAAGATCTATTCTGGTGGATCACGCTGCTTATTCTTCTTCTTCTCTTCTTTCATCCTTTATGGCTAATGGCGGCAGTTCATCAAGCCAGGTATGTGTCGATGAACCAACAATTGTGATAATTGTGCTAGCTTAAGTGTTAAATGTGCTGATTTAGATGCTAATATGTCTGAGTTGCAAAGCAAACATGATGCTTTAAATGCTGAATTGTCTGTCTTGCAAAACAAACATGTTTCATTTGATGCTAAGTGGTGTGATTTTCAAAGCAAACATGAGGATTTGCAAAACAAATTTGAAGTGACAAATATGCACAATCAAAAGTTGATAGTGGATCTTTCGAAATGCAAAGAGGCTAACATGTTTTTTGAAAACCATGAAAAAGAATTTAAAACGATGGTTGCAACTTTAAGAAAAGATAAAACCGAACTGACAAAAATGGTTTCAAGAAAACAAACTGACATAAACATTTATATCAATCGTCTTGAAAGCATGCAAAAAGAGTTAGCCTGCACAAAGTGTGAAAGTGAGGCGATCCGGCTTAAACTAGAGAGTTATTCTAACTCTAGATACGTGCTGGATCACATCATTGGTACACAAAAAGAGAAAAAGGATGTCACGTGCATTGGATATAAGAAATGTCCACCACCTGTTAGACAAAATTATGATGCACTGCCTGATGAGGAGTATAGAACTCATTATGAAGAATCTGTTCCTTTAGACATTGAGGAATTTGGAACGGGACTTGGATACCAACAGGAAGTATCATCAGATTCGGATGTGTCAGCAGATACTTTTGTAACTGCTGAACAAAATCAGGATCCTCCAATCATTGTTGAGGATACTGATTATTCAGATGATGAATCTAATGATACTGACTCAGCACAGTCAGATGCGGTAATCAAAGAAGAGGACATACCTCTTGAGAATCATATTCTATGTGATCCTCCCGCAAAACCTGCTATGACTGTTCTGATCGAGTCCTTGTCTACTTCCTCACAAGAGTCTGAGAGTGTGAATTTGCTGTACACTCTTATTGGTGATGATAAAATCTACTCTGACAAAGATTTTCCTATTAAGAATGTTAATCAATCTTTAATTAGTAAAATTTTTGAGGATTCAACAATTAAGTTCTTGGGAAAGACAGGATCACATGTTGTGGTAACACAATGTCCTCCGATTCCAAGAGCTGAAATTCGCAAACAAAATGGTAATAAAAAATTGCCAACTGAGAAAGTTTAGCAAAATCGCACCAAACCTAAAAGTAACTCACCGACTCAATGGCAAAAGAAACAGACCAAGAAAAGGGACAAGAAAGTGAACTTTGTGAAATCGAAAGGAACAGATAAACTTGAAACATTTTCCAATAAATCTAACTTAGATCATGTCATTCAAGTTAATTCTTTGAAAAGAAACGAACCAAACAGTTCAAAACCTAGTACCTTGGGATCACAAAGTTCATCGACAAGACAATCACATGATACTACGGGGTTTGTAGAACGTAGATCATGTTTTTCATGTGGCACATTTGGACATATTATTCGAAATTGTCCATATCTTCGTAAACAAAAAGCCAAAGTTGATGATCCCCGTGACCAAATTGACCGCAAGCGATCTGTTTCATCAAAACCAGATCCTCGTCTTGTAAAAGAAAGGGAGAAGAAACAGAAACGCCAACAGGTCAAGAAAATTGAAAAGGTGATTAAAACCGATGTGGTTAACAAAACATCTGTTTCTGTCAAACCAGACAATTCAAAAACTTCAGACAATCATGAAGTTAAGATTTTAAAGAATAACACTGGTAAAACAAAACAGACCTGGAAACCAAAAACGGTTATTGAATCAGCGGGAACATCATAATTTCCACAACATCGAGAAGTTCAAGTAACTAACGTTGATGAAAATGGAAGACCCAAGACCACAAAGGCTTGGGTCCCCATCTCCAACTAATCATGTGAGTACATGTGCAGGGTGTTCCAGGAGGAACTTTCAACAGTCATTGGATTGTTGATAGTGGGGCATCCAGGCACATGACAGGCGACATGAAGCTTCTCTACGACGTTAAATCTATTAGAGGAGGTTATGTTGCTTTTGCTGGAGATAAAGGCGGATATATTACTGGAGAAGGAATGGTATCCAACGGGGTTGTAAGTTTCGACAAGATCAACTTTGTACAACAGCTTGATCACAATCTTCTCAGCGTCTCACAAATCTGTGATAAACAGTTTTCAGTACACTTTGATGCAAATGGATGTTACATACTGAAACCCGACTTCAAGATTCCAAAAGAATGGATTCTCTTATCTGCTCCAAGGATAAACGATTTGTATGTCCTTGATATGAGCCAAGCTATAACAACGACTGCACAAGCAACTTGTTTCATTACAAAAGCCACGGAAAAAGACTCAATCTCTTGGCACAGACGTATGGGTCACATTCACTTACGCAAAATGAATCATTTGGTGACGAATGAATTAGTGAATGGTGTTCTTCTTAAAAATTTCCATCTTCAAGACGTCTGTGTTTCATGCCAAAAAGGAAAGCAAACAAAGAAACGACATCTGACAAAGAAGATCAACACGGTGGCAGTTCCTCTTGAACGTTTGCACATGGATTTGTTTGGTCCTGTCAAGCACAAAAGCATCAGGAATGATCAATACTGCCTCGTGATAACTGATGATTGTTCAAGATTTTCTTGGGTGGCGTTCATGGCACACAAGAGTGAAACTTTCGGTATTATCAAAAACTTGATCATTCAGATCGAGAATTTGTATAAGTTGAAGGTTAGACGGATACGCAGCGACAATGGTACTGAATTTAAAAATCAAGCCATGGCGGAGTTTTGCACATCAAAAGGTATTCTTCACGAATTTAGTGCGGCTTATACTCCTCAACAGAACGGCGTCGCTGAACGTAAGAACCGTACATTGATCGAGACTGCTAGGACTATGTTGGTAGAGTCGCAGTTGCCCATTCCTTTCTGGAGTGAAGCTGTGGCCTCCGCATGTTACACGATGAATCGAGTCCTTACAGTCAAAAGACACAACAAGACCTGCTTCGAGCTTCTTCACAAACGGAAACCAGATTTGTCATATCTTGAACCGTTTGGAGCTCCTTGCA
>JARYGA010023083.1:0-66218 GCA_030545235.1 Helianthus tuberosus | reverse complement strand
GTTAATTTTTATTTTTGCTACACAATTGTCACGAAATTTAATGTTTTTTCTAGTTTTATTCTATTTATAAAACATCCGAGAGATCGATACAAAAGCAAATAAAACTAAGAACTATACAAATTCAATAACATTAATCATAAATTTATACAAATTTACAAACAAAAAATGTATAAAATCTACGAACATAAAGAAAAGAAAAGAAAATAAAATAAAATTACATATTCATCGGAAGCTTGTTTGGGTTGTTGCCTCCACTGAGTCTGAACCAAACCACTATTTGGTTGGCAAATGCTTCCCAGAAAAATTAAAACAAGAACACCAGTCACTCACTCTGTATCACTTCATTGCATTATCTTGGGCATAACTTCAAAGCCATCCGAACCCAATTCTGAATCACATTCCCAATCCAAATCTAAATCCAAATGGCAACTTGTAACACCTCGAAAATTCACGTCCTATAATGTATTGACACGTGTCATAAGCTTGAACGTGTGAAAGAATACTCTAGAGGGACTAAAGTTGACAAACACGGAAAGCATGAAAATATAGGGGTTCAAAATGTCAACAATGGATAAATATATTTTTAAATAACCCTACATGATGTTTATACCTTCAAACGAATAAATCATGGATCATACGATGCTAAATATGAACGAAAGTGAGAGATTACAAACTACAGGGGTTAAATGTGTCAACATGTTTAAAGTATACCTCTGAGTGACCTTTTAGCAAACCCGAAGCTTTGTAATGGTTAATTATGCTCACTAGAATGTACGATAAAAATTTCATAAAGTTTCGTTATCGCATGAGAAAGTTATTACCAAATTCGTATACGAGGGGTTAAAAGCGTAAACGATGAAGTTTATGACTTTTCGGGTAATAACCAAGTAGCCAAGGACTTAACAAAGTGGGTATAAGTCTTGGAGCCCTTATATGTCAATTTGGAGGGCTCATAATGCAAGAAATGAAGTAGAATGCCCTTTCAAAGGACCAAGAGCCAAGATGCAACAACTAGTAAAGTTCTTAACCTGACAGCATGACTCAAGCGGGCCGCGTAAGCCTTAACAACATCTTACGCGGGCCGCGTCCGATCCCAAGACACAAAAAGTTGGGACAGCAGCCTGTTTATGTGCAATAACCGACTTAAAACAGATATTTTCACTCCATGGGAGACCCCTACATGCTTTTTATACCTAGGGGACATCTGTGGATGATCCATGGCCAATGGTAGACTTGGTTGTCAATGATCTAGTGAGATTTAAGCACTATAAAAGGCCCTTTATGTTGCAACAATTGATCACACCTCTCATCTGCATTCTTGAAGACTTCTAGAGCTCCAAAGCAGACCCAAGTCATCTCTAGTCGTGCATAGGACCTTGGTAAGTACCCTTGACCTTCGTTAATTGAGTTTTTACTTAGTTATTAGCTTAAAAGTCAAACCGTCGAAATTACAGTTTGACTTAGCGATTAATCATTAATGGTCCAGTGATTAGTCGAATTGAAGGTAGTTATAAGTTGGTAATTATGTGGGCATTAAACCCTTAAAAGGGCTCCCTCTGATTCCCGTCCTAACTAGATCAAATGTCGGGTCAATGTTGTTTATAAAAGGTCAACAGAACCTTAATTTACGGATTAACGCATAATTAGCAATGCTGAAGTTGTGTAACCTATTTTATCACTCATATAACTTGGTAATAAGTATAATAACTGGTCTAAGCTTGTTCGACCCGACAATTTTCTGTTTAGACCCGGTTCGGAACCGAAAGTCGCCAAACTTTGACTTTTTCTTTGACTTCAGTTCTGACCCGTTTTAGTAGAGTTTGGAAATGCCTTAGAGCTTCATTAAGACCAAGTTACATGCTAGTATAACCCTCTGTGATTATACACCTTGGTTCATTAGTTATCCAATTAATATGCATGTTTCCGTTAAATGCCAAATGTTGACCAATATGCCCTTTTGACCATAAAACGAGAATTTTGGATATGTGAAAGGACAATAATTTTTGTTACTGATTTATAAACATGTCTCTAAATTTTCACATCAGTTGAAGGTCTAGATTAGGAGTTATGCTCATTAGCGTAATTAGAACGCATTTTTGTAATTAAACGACGTCATTAGCAAAAAGCCTATCTAAACCCAATTTTTGACACCAAACCTTTTACCCACTGAGGTAATATAATATTTTGGGATTTTTAAAGATTTTTAATTATTTTTAACCTACTCATAACCTAAGGTTATGGCATTAATTCGGTAAATACCGAATATACCCTTTTTGGTTATAAAATGAGTTCTACAAAGTATTTTGACGCCAATCTAGTTGCTACTGATTTTATTTAATAAATGAAGTATTTTGAACTTTATAACCTGTCCAGAAAACTCAGATTTCCGGTATAACCCGGAAATCGCTTAAAATGGTTTTTTAAGCATATTAAGCACATAGTCTATGTTTTAAAACCATTTTTGTCATACAAGACATATCACAACTGATATGACCTATTAAAATAAGTTAGTTTACTGATGTATTCAGAACCGAATCTCAGAATTATAAAATAACCTCTTTTATAATCTTTAAAATGACCAAAATATCCCCACGGGGCTTAAATTGAGATTAAACTCGTTTTGAGCATAATGGAAGATATCCTACTGATTTCACAACATATTTAAGGCATATTAACTTAGGAAATCTATATATGACTCTCATGGTTACCCGTTACGCTTATGGCGCGTTCGGTTCGGTTTATGTAACTAGTTTGCATAAATTAGCCGAGACGGGTCAAACCATATCGTTTTTACCTCAAAATCCAGAATGTGTTTAGATTACCCATATTATACAAGTCTTCAAACTTGCCGGGTCTAAATCATATTCTATTCCGGTCTTCGCTTAATCACGTGTTCGAACCGTATCTTTGTTAAAACTAACCGGTCTATGTTTAAGCTTAATTAAAGACCGTTAGGATTCTAATAGGTTATTATAAACCTTCGTTCCAGAATAGGAGACCCGGTAAAAGCTACACGCACTTGCTTATTGTGATTATTACTTTGCAAAGGTAAATACTTTTAACTTATTTTCCCTTATACGGGCTTGGGGTACGGTATATAAAATACCGCTTGATCTGGCTTTGAATCTTTAATCGAATAGAGGTTAAATCATTGATATGCCCATTTTGAAATGTTTTGTTTGCTTAAAGCCTTTGGGGGGTTAATGACCATGTCAAGGATATCCTTGGCATCATCTTACGAGATGGCCACGACTTGAGCGCGGGGTGTAGGCGTACACCCGTCAGTGCATAAATAAATAATGTGGTGTGTCTATTGATCTTTAACCCGGTCTACGGATCAGGCTACTGAACGCATAAGGAACATGTAATTCTTTTACAAGCATTATATTCAAATAATTATCCCAAGTTATAAAAAGTTTGTGCGACGAGCATTCAAATCAATTTTATTAAACTTTTCAAAATGAGTCGGTTGAATGTATTTACCAGTGTAAACTGACGTATTTTCCCAAAAAGGTTAAGTGCAGGTACTATGCGAACTAGGCTGGCTTTCTCCTAGCGTCCACAATAAGTCTCGCAAGCTTGGATGTCAAAACTATTGAACAATGTTTCCTATTTATTTTTGATCCACCTGTGGATTAATTTCAACTTTTGTGATACTTGATATTACAATTATATTCGGTTGAAATCTATCTTTCATTTGCTTCCGTTGTGCATTTAAATATTGTGTTGTTTGACTGTAATGTTACCAACTACGTCACGATACTCCCCCACCGGGCCCACCGGTCAAACGTGGAAATATCGGGGTGTGACAGGTTGGTATCAGAGCTGACGCTGAGTGAATTAAACACGAGCCTTTTGTGTTTAATCTCAGTTACACAATTGCACATTTATAAATTTTCGAGTCTAGACAGAGAACATAGGAACAATCCAAATTTGTTTTAATTTTTAACTTTGTCTTTTATTTTATATATATTCTTGTTGTTATCTTTGTTTACATTGTCAGGTTTAACAATGTCGCCAAGATTTAGACGAGGAGGACGAAACGATCACGAGGCTGGACCTTCTCACCGGCGAACTCTTTCCACTACAATGAGTGACGATCTGCAAGGAAACAGGAGGAACCTATTCAAGCCCACTAGACGGTCTATTTCACACAGTTCAACGCCTCCCTATCGTAACTCCTGTGGGCCACAGTCAGAAAACGAGCCCGATAACCCACAACCTTCATATATACCTCTTCAGCGATCCCTTTCGCACAATTCCTTTGGTAACCCCACTCCTGTCTTTTAGGGCCGGTTCAACCCGGAAAATTATATTCAAGAACCAGTGGGTTTTAACCCATTGGGACCGGAGGACCACTTCTCAGAAGACAATGCGATGGACATGGACGAGGACACGGATCCCTTCGAACCTGTAAGCGGTACCCCCAACCATCCCATCGAGATCTCTGATGGATCTTCTTTCCACGGATCACCTTATGGTGGTCCAGACAGTTACCAAGCAAGGTTTAACCAACATGAATGGTACTTCACACCTTCTCACCATTCATCACCTCACCAGCAGCAGCAGCAAGATCCCTCTGGGGATTCACGATTCGTGGCAGTCACACCACCGCCTCCACCGCCACCAGTTCATCAAGCACCTCCAGAACCACCATGACGTAGGAGAACGGGCGCACGTATGTCTGTGCGAGCAGGGGATTTCCATTTTAGCACCCCTCGACACTCCAGTGGCAGTCACTATCCGCCACTTCATGAGGACCCACAAATGGGTGGGCCCTCAAACCCAATTCCTGAGGTGAGTTCTGCACCAGTTGCACCACAGCCACCACCGATGGGTTTTGATAACCCGATTCCTGCATACGCCGGTTCAATGGCGTACAATCCGTTTGAGCAGCCGGCTCACACCCATTATAACTATGCTGAAGACCCTTACCAAGTAGCATCAAACTACCTCGCCCTTCACCCTGAAGGACCGTATGGAGCTCCTTGGGGAGTAGGATATCCAACTCATGGATATCAAGTACCAGCTCGACCACCGATTCGGCAACAATCGCAGCCGCCACGGTTTTCCTTGCCAGAACGAGAAGAAATTCTTCAAAGATTGGACCAAGTCGAGCGAGATTTTCACAGAGATCGCAGGGAATGACAAGGTTTCCTCAAAGGCTTAGCAGGGTTGCTAAAGGGGAAGAAGAAAAGGGATCATTAAATCCCCACATGTATTGTTGTATTTTCTATTCTTAATCAAGTCCCTGCGTGGGCATTTATCTGTGTATTTAGTCCCTGCGTGGACTTGTCTTTTAGTCCCTGTGTGGACATCTGTTTAAGTATTTGGTCCCTGCGTGGACTTGTAATTTCAATTAAACCCCTGCGTGGGTAATTTGTCTATTAAAAGTCCCGTTTAGGGCAAAGTGTACTCTTTTAAATATTAATGGAATGTTAAGTTTATAAATTTCATTTTTACCATTATATGCATAAATATATTACATGAAATAAATAAATAAAAAACATTCCTTTTAAAATAATCTGCCTATTATATATTGAATAAGAATCTCAAAGGTATAACATAGCTTACATGTCATTATAAGACTTGGCCAAGATGGTATGACCTGTTTAAAAGATTCGGATCCCTGTTAACATCTAAAGACATGTTAACACTCCTGGCAGACGTGATTCGTTAAAATCACACACGTCATTCTTATATAAGGATTCTTCAAAAGATTCCTAACCTAACTTAGTGATCTATAAATCATGGGTTTAAATCATCAATTAAGATGATCATAATTTGACCATACATTGGTAATATAGTGCCTACGGGCCATACTCATTGTCATATAAGACAAAAGGCAGTAGTAGTCTATGACTCCCTGTCAGAGAAAGGTAATGAACTATGTTCAAACCTTCATGCTTTGATTCTCTGAAATCATGGCTTATAATTTAAAAATGTCCCAGTGACTAGGCCTTTTGTGCTAATAATACTGTTATTGTTTTACAATTAGGATAAATTAAAATAAAAATCCTAAATAATTATGATTAACAAATTAACCAAATATGGTCTATGCATACCATGGTTAATGAATTGCTATAAAAGACAATTCCGTAATAAACCATTGTCAATATCTTATGTAGCAGTTCAAGATACAATGGCTGACTCAGATGAAATTAATAGTCACCCAAGGGAGAATCAGAATGATGCTCGGATTAATATAGCGGGTGCTGAACTGCAAGCGTTAATAGACAACGTTGTTACGAAAGCAATAGAGCGGCAGTATCAGGACTATAGCGGGACTCGAAGTAGGACCCTATCCGCACCGCATTCAAAGCCTAAGACTCATTCTGAGACTCACAGCAAGCCACCCTCCAAGAAGGAAGAACCAAAGAAAGTTGATGACGATCGTCACTCTTCAAACCAGCAAAGTATCCCATCTCAAAGGATCGTGCTGAATCAAGGACCCCGTGATAAGGGTTGCTCTTACAAATACTTTGTTTCATGCAAACCCAGGGATTTCACTGGAGAAAAAGGGGTTATAGATTACATGACATGGTTGGATGAGATGGACACAGTGGTTGATATCAGCGGGTGCGCTGATAGAGATGTGGTAAAGTTTGTGTCTCAATCGTTCAAAGGTGAGGTCTTGGCCTGGTGGAGATCGTTGATTCAAGCTACTGGGAAGATTCCACTGTACAATATGACATGGGAACAATTTGTTACCCTCATCAGGGACAACTACTGTCCCCAGCATGAGGTTGAAAAGATTGAGTCGGATTTTCTGTCATTGGTAATGAAGAATCTGGATTGCCAAGCTTACCTTACGAGTTTTAATACTATGTCAAGGTTGGTTCCTTATCTGGTGACCCCGGAACCCAAAAGAATAGCTCGTTTCATTAGGGGTTTAGCCCCAGAGATAAAGGCAAGTGTGAAAGCCTCTCGGCCAGCTACTTTCAGATCTGTAGCTGATATATCCTTGTCCCTCACCCTGGACGCGGTCAGGCAGAGATCGCTGAGAAACACGGATGCCGAGAAAAGGAAGCGTGAAGATGACAATTCACGAAGGTCAGATAAGAAGCACAGGGGAAACAATGACCACAATAAGGGGTCTGGTTCTAAGAAGGAAGGGCATCAATCTGGAGATAAGCCCAAGTGTAAGATCTGTCAGAAGCACCACTTTGGGAGGTGCAGACTTGAGTTAAAATCCCAGTCTCAGTCGAGGCCATGTGGGATTTGCAAATCTTCAGAGCATAAGACCCTAGAGTGCAAGAAACTGAAGGACGCAACGTGCTACAGTTGCAACGAAAAAGGGCACATTAAGACAAATTGCCCAAAATATACAAAGAAAGCTGATGAAGGAAAGAAGACCAATGCTAGAGTCTTCAGGATGGACGCAAAGGAAGTTGTTGTCACACCCCGACCACGTAAAAACAAGAAAACGTGGCGGAAACGTCGGGGAGTGTTGTAACAGAATCATTGTTTCATAACACATGGGAAATTGAAATTTTGTTTTATTGATTACGAGAGTTACAATGTCTTAACAGACAAGAAATGTAACATAATTAACTAGTCTTGCATCTTTTATTGTTGCTAAAGTCCAAGTCTGCCTAGGTGTATCTTGATAAATCCTACGTATCATATCCTGAAACACATGTGAAAATAGGTACGTCAGCATAAAAATGCCTGTGAGATACATAGGTTTTGTGACAATAGGATTCATGACTTGAGTTTAAAGAAATAAAAGTTATTCATGAACCTTGTAAATTGTTTTGTTAACCAAAGTCTTGTGAAAAATATATAGTTTGTGTAAAATGTATAAGTTCAAACTGAATGATCCAAATAACGCTATGACATGTAGTACAATACAAGCACTTATATATAGGAAGTACCAGTGGCGTATCCACCATACTTGTGCCATACTACACACATCTCGTTACTTAGTCACTTAAACAAACCACCAATGTATAAAATCCATGTTTAAACCAATTATCAAAAAGTCCTTGTATAAACCATGTCAAATGTTAAAAGTCCAAATGTAGTCAAGTAATGTGTAACAAATGTTATGTATGGTAAGTAAAGTGTAGTCACATAAACCAAATGTAAAAAAAATGTACAAAACAAGGTATTTTGAATATATCAAAAAGTTATGTTTTGCAAAGTAAATGCATGTTTTACTGGTATAAACACTTATATGGTAAGTTAACGCATACATTCAAGCCTTGAGACAGACGGATAACCCTAAGTCAAGGTTATCAAAGTAAAATGTTTTCGGATTCGGTCATTCCATCCATCCAAACAAACCTAGGATTTTAGAAACGGGATTTGTCAAGTCCTATGGTACCATTACTTACTACCGAGCGGCGTAGCTAATGTTAATGAACGTATATAAGTCCCGTTTGTTCAAACCAAATGTTATACCAAGTGTAAACATGTTATATGAAAATAATGTACTAAGTATGCTAAGTTAACATACAAAGCAGAACAGTCATGTAAATCAATGTACTAAATATGCCTAGTAAACATACATAGCAAAGCAATGTAATGTAAATCATGTACTATAAGTGTACTAATGAACATAGCAAGTATATGATGTGAAAACAGGAAAGCATGAAAGTAATAAATAGGCACATGTGTTTCACCCCAAAACGGTTTGAAAACAGTAAAAGAGGGGTCTATGTACTCACCTTGATTTCGGGTAAGTCCAAACAAGTATGCAAAGTGTGAGAGTTTGGCGGGAACAAGGTTTTTCCATGTTACTCTAATGGTTTGAACATGCACAAAATATTGCAATTGGTATCAACAAATATTGTTAACTGTAAACTAGAAACTAAGTCCATGGTGTTTGGTATGGTTTGACAAAAACGGTAACTATGGGTTTGAACAACTTAATTAGGGAACACGGTAAATAAGTAGGATTCAAAAGGATTATTTGTGAGAAATATATTTTCTTAAAATAATCAACTATATATATAATGTTAAAGTGAAATACATGATAATTGTCTAACAATTATCTAAATAATTAATTTAAATCAGAATAATTAATTAAAAATAATATTTTTAATTATGAACCTGGAATATCACTGATTTAAGATAATTATTTTGGCCCTTGAAATCATTTTATATAAATAAAATGAATTAAAATGGTTATGATAACAATAAATAAGTTTATATAAGTTTAATTATCTAAATAATTAACTTTAATAAAAATTTAGGCTCTAAATTTATATAAACTCAGTAACATGTATATTTTGTCATAAAAATAATTTCGGACAACAATTATATAGTTATATAATTTAAATATATTAAATTAAACTATCCTTTAAAGTGTAAATACTGTTTTAATTGCATAAATATCAAAATCATATGAAATATCAGTAACAAAATTAGTTTTATAAAGTTTACCGCTCAAAATAATTATCATAAAAATTTCAGTAATTAACTCATAAAAATAGATTTATTATAAATTTTTAAATGTTAAAACTGTTTTTAAATTAAATAAAATAGTTTTATAAATATTTTGACTAATATTATATTTTTAGTAAATGTATCAGTGTTTAAAGTATTTATGCTAAAATTTCTAGATTTTAAGTATTTAAAACCTATTTATTATGAATGTTTGAATAGAACTGTTTTTAAATAGAATAAATAATTAAATAGATGAACATGTTACTGTTCATCGTCTTCCCCAAAACAGTCAACGAAAGTCAACCCACCTGATTATTCGATCGAAACTTGATTATAATGCAATTACCTTTACAGAATCAAAGTAATAACTTAAACGAATGGATTGAACGAATAATACCGAGCCGGTGTCGGGTGGATTGGTGCAGCGGCTAACTCCGGCGAGTGAACTCCGGCGACAACTTGCAGAGACGGACATACGGGATTTTTCGATGTGTTTGTGAATTCTGAAGGTTGTGGGAGTTTCGTATGGTCTCAGGGACCTTAAATAACACATCAATTTGGACAGAAATCGACACAAAACAGTGGAATTAAACTCCACTTTGAATTTTTAAACAAAACCCGATTTCGATGATGTCAGACATCTAATTGAACGACTACAAGCATGCGTGAGTTGGTTCGAGGTCAGAGATTCCGCGTGCAAGTTTGTTGGGCAGAGAAGTCCACTAATCATGTGATTGGGTCGATTTTCGGTCATCAGTCGCGGGTGTTTGCAGGTTTGAATTATTATTTAATATTGTAATGTGTGTATATATATAATCCGGTTTCAAATATATACCGGATGAGGGCTTAGCCCGACCGGTCACAATGTCACTTGTTATATGGAAGGTCCTGAGTTCGATCCCCCTTCGTGACCGGTTTAATACTATTTTTTTGTTTAATTGTTTTTGATATTTACAGTTTAGTCCCTGAGGTTCTAGAATATGCACAATCAGTCCCTGTAATAGTTCAGTTAAATAGGTTAACTAGGTTAGTTTTTAAATAAGAAATCCTTATATAATCTTTAACCCGGTTAGACTTTTTAGTTAAAAACAGTTTCAAAAATGACCATTTTGGTCCCTGAAGTACTAGTTTCATAAAATGACAGAATGGTCCCTTGACTTTTATTTCAAAAATATATATATATATTTTATTTATAAAATAAGTTTCAAAAATGTCATAAAGGACCCTGAACTTATAGTTTTCAAAAATTTACACGCTTAACCCAAACTTATAAGATTTCAAAAATTACAATTTAGTCCCCGAACTTTATATTTTCAAATAATGACGGTTTGCCCTCGGACTTAAAATCAAAGTTTTCAAATAAGTTTCAAGGAATGACAATTAGGTCCCTCAACTTACATTTTCACATAATGACACATTAGGTCCTTGCAATTAATGTAGCGTTATTTGTAAGTATGAAACTCAATCAAATTTGCAAATATTCACGTGTTTGTGCCGGTAAATCATGTAAAAGCATGAAACAAAGCATGTATCAAACAAATTACATTTCAATATACGATAACTGCTAACTGCTATTATGTGCATCAAACAAGTACATGTTTGAAAATCGAGGTGGTTACAGTTGTGCAGGACGACAATGTGATAACAGGTACCTTCCTCATAAATGATGTCTATGCAATAGTACTTTTTGATTCAGGCGCTGATAAGTCTTTTGTAGATATTAAGTTTTGTGAGTTGTTGAAATTACCTGTAAAAACCTTAAGTGTGAAATATGAGGTGGAGTTAGCAGATGGCACCATAGAACCCGTCTCAACTGTGTTAGATGGATGTGTTATATCCATTAAGAACCACTCTTTTCCTTTGTCCTTACTTCCTTTGAAGTTAGCCGGTTTTGACATCGTTTTAGGCATGGACCGGTTATCTCATAACCAGGCCCAGATTGTCTGCAATAAGAAGCAAGTGGTGATCAAGACTCCGTCTGGTGAATCACTTGCTATTCAGGGAGATACCCAGTATGGACTGCCTGAGCAAGTGACAATGCTCAATGCCTCTAAGTGTTTGAAAAAGGGTTGTGTCATCTACATGGCTCAAGTGACTATTGACGAGCCGAAGCATAAGATTGAAGACATCCCTGTCATTTCTGAATACCCTGAAGTTTTTCCTGAAAAACTACCTGGTTTACCACCAGATAGGCAAGTGGAATTCAGAATTGACATAATCCCTGGAGCAGCACCAGTAGCAAGGGCGCCTTATAGGTTGGCACCAACAGAGATGAAGGAGTTGAGAACGCAACTAGATGAATTGCTAGCCAAGGGTTTCATTAGACCTAGTTCGTCTCCTTGCGGAGCACCAATCTTATTTGTCAAGAAGAAGGATGGATCGATGCGCCTGTGCATCGATTACCGTGAGCTTAATAAGGTCACTATCAAGATTAGGTGCCCATTACCTAGGATCGACGATCTGTTCGATCAACTTCAAGGGGCAAGTTACTTCTCCAAGATCGATATGAGGTCAGGCTATCATCAATTGAAGGTTAAAGATGAAGATGTATACAAGACTGCATTTAGGACTCGTTATGGTCATTACGAGTTCCTAGTGATGCCATTTGGACTCACTAATGCACCTGCCGCATTCATGGATCTCATGAATCGCGTCTGCAAACCATACTTGGACAAATTTGTCATCGTCTTCATTGACGACATCCTCATCTACTCAAAGAACCAAGCTGATCATGAGAAGCATCTTCGGTGTATTCTTTCACTACTTCAACAGGAGAAGCTTTACGCCAAATTTTCGAAGTGTGAATTCTGGCTTCGAGAAGTCCAATTCCTTGGACATGTGGTTAGTGAGCGTGGTATCCAAGTGGATCCCGCTAAGGTTGAAGCTGTCATGAATTGGCAAGAGCCAAAGACACCCACCTAAATTCGCAGTTTCTTGGGATTGGTAGGATATTATAGGCGTTTCATTGAGAATTTTTCAAGGATTGCTGCACCCCTAACCTCTTTGACTAGGAAGAAAATAAAGTTTGATTGGGGCCCTAAGCAGCAAGAATCCTTTGATATCCTTAAACAGAAGCTAAGCAATGCACCTGTGTTGACATTGCCTGATGGGATAGAAGAGTTTGTGGTATATTGTGATGCATCACACACCGGGATGGGATGTGTGCTTATGCAGAAAGGCAAAGTTATTGCCTATGCTTCACGTCAGTTAAAGGTGCATGAAAAGAATTACACCACCCATGACTTGGAGTTGGGTGTCGTCGTATTTGCACTAAAGCTATGGAGGCACTATTTATATGGCATCAAGTGTGTGATCTATTCTGATCACAAGAGCCTTCAGCACCTGTTTAACCAAAAGGATTTGAACATGAGGCAACGACGTTGGATGGAAACTTTGAATGATTATGATTGTGAGATAAGATACCATCCTGGCAAGGCGAATGTAGTCGCCGATGCCTTGAGTCGAAAGGAAAGGGTGAAACCCATCCGAATCAATGCCAAGAGCATTGAGATAAAGAGCGGTTTGAATGAAAGGTTGTTAGCTGCGCAGAAGGAAGCTGTGCTGGAAGCTAACTATCCTAATGAAAAGCTAGGAGTAACTGAAGAACGGTTATCCTATGGCAAGGACGAATTTTGAGGTTAAATGGACGAATATGGGTCCCAGTTTATGGAGGACTTCGGGATGTTATCCTCCAAGAAGCCCATAGTTCTAAATATTCCGTTCATCCTGGAGCTGATAAGATGTACCAGGATCTAAAGGCAAACTATTGGTGGATAGGCTTGAAGAAGTTTGTAGCTGCCTATGTAGCTAAATGCTTGACGTGTGCGCAAGTCAAAGTAGAACATCAGAAGCCGTCAGGTTTGCTACAACAGCCTGAACTTCCCACGTGGAAGTGGGAAATGGTGACGATGGATTTCATCACCAAATTGCCAAGGACAAGCAAAGGAAATGATACGATATGGGTGATAGTAGATAGATTGACTAAGTCAGCACATTTCCTACCCATCAAGGAGACCTATAGCTCCGACATGTTAGCCCAATTGTACGTGGATAAGATTGTATCTCTACATGGCGTACCAGTGTCTATTATCTCCGACAGGGATACTAGATACACGTCACATTTTTGGAAAAGTTTCCAACAATCTTTGGGCACGCGCTTAAATTTCAGTACGGCTTACCATCCTCAGACTGACGGCCAGAGTGAGCGTACAATCCAAACCTTGGAAGACATGCTTCGTGCATGCGTGATAGACTTAGGTGGTAGTTGGGATAACCACCTGCCGTTAATCGAGTTCTCATATAACAATAGCTACCATACCAGCATCAAGGCTGCACCTTTCGAGGCTTTATACGGTAGAAAGTGAAGAATGCCCGTTTGTTGGGCGGAAGTTGGAGATGTCCAATTGTCAGGACCTGAAATAGTCTTCGAAACGACGGACAAGATTTTCCAGATTCGTGACCGCCTGAAAGCTGCCAGGGATAGGCAGAAAAGTTACGCAGATCTAAAGCGTAAACCTCTGAAATTCGAGGTAGGTGACAAAGTGTTGCTCAAAGTATCACCCTGGAAGGGAGTGATGCATTTTGGTAAGAAAGGTAAGTTAAGCCCGAGATACATAGGACCATTCGAGGTCATCGAATGTGTTGGATCAATGGCTTATAAGTTAAACTTACCTGAAGAGCTCAATTGTATTCATAATGTATTCCACATCTGCAATCTGAAGAAGTTTTCGCTGATGAATCACTAGTCATACCACATACAGATGTGCACATAGAAGAGAGCTTGAAGTTTGTTGAAAAACCTGTGTCGATCGAGGATCGACAGGTTAAGAAGCTTCGAAGGAAGCATGTACCTATGGTAAAGGTAAAATGGGATGCCCGTAGAGGTCCCGAGTACACGTGGGAGGTGGAGTCCACAATGAAAGAAAGGTACCCTCATTTGTTTCAGTAAATCTCGAGGTCGAGATTTCTTTTAAGGGGGTAAAGATGTAACACCTCGAAAATTCACGTCCTATAATGTATTGACACGTGTCATAAGCTTGAACGTGTGAAAGAATACTCTAGAGGGACTAAAGTTGACAAACATGGAAAGCATAAGAATATAGGGGTTCAAAATGACAACAATGGATACATATATTTTTAAATAACCCTACATGATGTTTATACCTTCAAACGAATAAATCATGGATCATACGAAGCTAAATATGAAAGAAAGTGAGAGATTACAAACTACAGGGGTTAAATGTGTCAACATGTTTAAAGTATACCTCTGAGTGACCTTTTAGTAACCCCAAAGCTTTGTAACGGTTAATTATGCTCACTAGAATGCACGATAAAAATTTCATAAAGTTTCGTTATCGTATGAGAAAGTTATGACCAAATTCGTATAGGAGGGGTTAAAAGCGTAAACGATGAAGTTTATGACTTTTCGGGTAATAACCAAGTGGCCAAGGACTTAACAAAGTGGGTATAAGGGGCTGTTTGGTAGCCTCTGAATGGTCATTAAAAGGCTACCTCTTAATGGAACCATTAAGAATTTTACCAATGAGAAGGTAGAAGAATGTGACATGTGATGATTTACCATTCAGAGGTTACCTCTTAACCATTCAGACTTGAGGTTACCTCTTATTCATTCAGAGGTTTTAAACCATTAAGAGGTAGCATCTGAATGGTCATTAAGAGGCTACCAAACAGCCCATAAGTCTTGGAGCCCTTATATGTCAATTTGGAGGGCTCATAATGCAAGAAATGAAGTAGAATGCCCTTTCGAAGGACCAAGAGCCAAGATGCAACAGCTAGTAAAGTTCTTAACCTGACAGCATGACTCAGGCGGGCCGCGTAAGCCTTAACAACATCTTACGCGGGCCGCGTCCGATCCCCAGATACAGAAAGTTGGGACAGTAGCCTGTTTATGCGCAATAACCGACTTAAAACAGATATTTTCACTCCATGGGCGACCCCTACATGCTTTTTATACCTAGGGGACATCTGTGGATGATCCATGGCCAATGGTAGACTTGGTTGTCAATGATCTAGTGAGATTTAAGCACTATAAAAGGCCCTTTATGTTGCAACAATTGATCACACCTATCATCTGCATTCTTGAAGACTTCTGGAGCTCCAAAGCAGACCCAAGTCATCTCTAGTCGTGCATAGGACCTTGGTAAGTACCCTTGACCTTCCTTAATTGAGTATTTACTTAGTTATTAGCTTAAAAGTCAAACCGTCGTAATTACCGTTTGACTTAGCGATTAATCATTAATGGTCCAGTGATTAGTCGAATTGAAGGTAGTTATAAGTTGGTAATTATGTGGGCATTAAACCCTTAAAAGGGCTCCCTCTGATTCCCGTCCTAACTAGATCAAATGTCGGGTCAATGTTGTTTATAAAAAGTCAACAGAACCTTAATTTTCGGATTAACGCATAATTAGCAATGCTGAAGGTGTGTAACCTATTTTATCACTCATATAACTTGGTAATAAGTATAATAACTGGTCTAAGCTTGTTCGACCCGACAATTTTCTGTTTAGACCTGGTTCGGAACCGAAAGTCGCAAAACTTTGACTTTTGCTTTGACTTCAGTTCTGACCCGTTTTAGTAGAGTTTGGAAATGCCTTAGAGCTTCATTAAGACCAAGTTACATGCTAGTATAACCCTCTGTGATTATACACCTTGATTCATTAGTTATCCAATTAATATGCATGTTTCCGTTAAATGCCAAATGTTGACCAATATGCCCTTTTGACCATAAAACGAGAATTTTGGATATGTGAAAGGACAATAATTTTTGTTACTGATTTATAAACATGTCCCTATATTTTCACATCAGTTGGAGGTCTAGATTAGGAGTTATGCTCATTAGCGTAATTAGAACGCCTTTTTGTAATTAAACGGCGTCATCAGCATAAAGCCTATCTAAACCCAATTTTTGACACCAAACCATTTACCCACTGAGGTAATATAATATTTTGGGATTTTTAAAGATTTTTAATTATTTTTAACCTACTCATAACCTAAGGTTATGGCATTAATTCGGTAAATACCGAATATACCCTTTTTGGTTATAAAATGAGTTCTACAAAGTATTTTGACGCCAATCCAGTTACTACTGATTTTATTTAATAAATGAAGTATTTTGAACTTTATAACTTGTCCAGAAAACTCAGATTTCCGGTATAACCCGGAAATCGCTTAAAATGGTTTTTTAAGCGTATTAAGCACATAGTCTATGTTTTAAAACCATTTTTGTCATACAAGACTTATCACAACTGATATGACCTATTAAAATAAGTTAGTTTACTGATGTATTCAGACCCGAATCTCAGAATTATAAAATAACCTCTTTTATAATCTTTAAAATGACCAAAATACCCCTACGGGGCTTAAATTGAGATTAAACTCGTTTTGAGCATAATGGAAGATATCCTACTGATATCACAACATATTTAAGGCATATTAACTTAGGAAATCTGTATATGACTCTCATGGTTACCCGTTACGCTTATGGCGCGTTCGGTTCGGTTTATGTAACTAGTTTGCATAAATTAGCCGAGACGGGTCAAACCATATCGTTTTTACCTCAAAATCCAGAATGTGTTTAGATTACCCATATTATACAAGTCTTCAAACTTGTCGGGTCTAAATCACATTCTATTCCGGTCTTCGCTTAATCACACGTTCGAACCGTATCTTTGTTAAAACTAACCGGTCTAAGTTTAAGCTTAATTAAAGACTGTTAGGATTCTAATAGGTTATTATAAACCTTCGTTCCAGAATAGGAGACCCGGTAAAAGCTACACGCACTTGCTTATTGTGATTATTACTTTGCAAAGGTAAATACTTTTAACTTATTTTCCCTTATACGGGCTTGGGGTACGGTATATAAAATACCGCTTGGTCCGGCATTGAATCTTTAATCGAATAGAGGTTAAATCATTGATATGCCCATTTTGAAATGTTTTGTTTGCTTAAAGCCTTTGGGGGGTTAATGACCCTATCCCGGATATCCTTGGCATCATCTTACGAGATGGCCACGACCTGAGCGCGGGGTATAGGCGTACACCCATCAGTGCATAAATAAATAATGTGGTGTGTCTATTGATCTTTAACCCGGTCTACGGATCGGGCTACTGAACGCATAAGGAACATGTAATTCTTTTACAAGCATTATATTCAAATAATTATCCCAAGTTATAAAAAGTTTGTGCGACGAGCATTCAAATCAATTTTATTAAACTTTTCAAAATGAGCCGGTTGAATGTATTTACCAGTGTAAACTGACGTATTTTCCCAAAAAGGTTAAGTGCAGGTACTATGCGAACTAGGCTGGCTTTCTCCTAGCGTCCACAATAAGTCTCGCAAGCTTTGATGTCAAAACTGTTGAACAATGTTTCCTATTTATTTTTTATCCACCTGTGGATTAATTTCAACTTTTGTGATACTTGATATTACAATTATATTCGGTTGAAATCTATCTTTCATTTGCTTCCGTTGTGCATTTAAATATTATGTTGTTTGACTGTAATGTTACCAACTACGACACGATACTCCCCTACCGGGCCCACCGGTCAAACGTGGAAATATCGGGGTGTGACACAACTTGAAGCCGCCACCGCCGTCCACCACCCGCTGTTCTCCGACGTGGCTCCGGCCGGCTCCACCGCCGCCGTCGTCACCCGAACCACTACCATCGACACCATAACATCGTCATCATCATAATTATCTTCAACTGCAGAACATC
Source organism: Helianthus tuberosus (assembly GCA_030545235.1). Classification (NCBI taxonomy): domain Eukaryota; kingdom Viridiplantae; phylum Streptophyta; class Magnoliopsida; order Asterales; family Asteraceae; genus Helianthus; species Helianthus tuberosus. Next base: position 48,088 of record JARYGA010023083.1, on the reverse strand, counting down.
CTCGTCATCCTCATCTCCGACGAAAAGAAAAACGGCTGGTGCCGGTAAGAACGAGAGAGTCTGGGGTTGTGGGGTGCGGTTCAAGATGAACAGGGTGGGGGTGTTGTGTGTATAGAAAGAGAGAGATTCAGGGTGTGGTTGCCGGAGCACAACCAGCCACCGGCTGCCGGTCAGGCTCGCCGCCGGAGAGTTCATCGGAGAGGGAGAAGAAACTGAGGTGTGCGGCTGCTTATGTAGGGTCAAATGCCCTTAAAATTACGTCATAAATCGTTAATAGACGCGTATGCTTGTCGGTCGCGTTAAATCGCGTCAAACACTTCGGTTGTTGTTTCTTATTCGTTTTTCGATCCGATTTAAACTACAAACATTAAAATTTGAAAACGAAGCCAAATATATCATAATATATTATTGTTGAGACATAACTCGAGTCCGGCGTTGTCAGTATTTTGTCCGTTGTCAGTTCGTTATCGCTTAATGCTCAGCAGATTTCCCGAAAATCATCATACGCGCACTGTAAAGTCATGTAGACGTTCCTTGGCATTCCAATAGCCTAATTAAGTTAATTCGTGCCTTAAACATTAATTATTATCACATTAAACGTTTGTTAATAGCGTAACTAAGAGGCGTTAATTACCGGTTGTCACACTATGTGATAAAATCACTTATTTGTGAGGAACTTGGTTTTTGGATGCATGTAGTGAGAGCAAGTCCATGAACATGCTAGTACCATCATACTGACAAAGAGACGAACTTGACTCTCGGATGATAGATGTATACAATGTGATTAAAAATCACTTATTCATGAGATGGATGTGATAGGAATATCACTTATTGATGGTCGTATGCATTATGTACACGTATGTTAGCAACATGGAAGTTCTAGACTTGCGCCCTCATTGTTTCCGTAAAAGAAGCAACCATGATACCCAGGTGATAGACAACATAACGACCACATACTCGGCAATTTTAAAGATAAACGAATCACCACCATCACCGTCACACCGGATGACCACCATCACCGTCGTCGAACTAACCCACCACCACATCCACCCCTTCACCTTCACCCATCATCACGAGCGCCGTCGAACCCAAATCAACTGCCGTCACTGCACCTAAAGGACATAACGTGCGACATTTTCAAACATTTAAATATTTTTTCAATTCAAGTTTAAATAAAATATGGTAATAATAAAACTAGTTAAATATTTAAATATGGTAATAAATTTTCCATCACAAATGCGTAGCAAGTTGCTACACATTTCCTACGCAATAAATTTTCGATCACAAATGCGTAGCAAGTTGCTACACATTTCCTACGCAATAATTAATAATAATACTGATTACACATTAAAATATAATCTAAGTATAATAATAAATATTTCGTCATAAATGCGTAGCAAATTGCTACACATTTCCTACGCAATAAATTTTCCATCACAAATGCGTAGCAAGTTGTTACACATTTCCTATGCAATAATTAATAATAACGCTGATTAAACATTAAAATATAATCTAAATATAATAATAAATATTTCGTCATAAATGCGTAGGAAGTTGCTACGCATTTCTGACGCAACAATAAATTGTTTAAATGAATTTAACATATAAATCTAATTCCAACAAATAAATAATAGTTCCGTCGGAAATGCGTAGCAAGTTACTACGCATTTCCGACGCAATAGTTAATAATAATAATAATTAAAAGTTTAAATATAATTCATCCGTCGTAAATGCGTAGCAAGTTGCTACGCATTTCCGACACAATACTTAGAATTAGTATTTTTGTCACTATTGTGTCGCAAATTGGCAAAAAAAAATCAAAGTCTTTTTTCCGTAGGAAATGCGTAGTAAATGTGTCAAAATTTGCGACACATTTTGTTGCGTAGGAAATTTTCGTAGCAAAATGACCACTTTCTAGTAGTCATGTGACTTTCTAAGAATGAATTATATATATGATGACCATTTCCTTTGTAGAAAGAGAGAGAGATTATACACGTCTCGTCAAAGTTCTCTCCATCAACACACCCTAGACAAAATGAAATATGGTCGCTATGCCTAAAATTAAGCAAGTACGAAACAACGACTACACGACCAAGGGTTGGTTTGTAGGCTGGGGATAAATCAAAATGAAAAGTATGTTTTGCATAAATTTAGAATATTAGTATTGCATAAAATGATACTAAACACATATCCCGTTGCATAAAATTATTATTATTATTCTTATTATTATTATTAATATTATTTTTATTATTATTATTATTATTATTATTATTATTATTATTATTATTATTATTAAACCAATACCCCAAACAGGCATACATACATACAATATTATTATGATTATTATTATTATTATGATTATTATTATTAGGAAAATTGGTTTTTAATAAACCAACTTTTGCCCCATTGGTAAATAATAATCCTACCTACGTAATTGGTATACAATAATCCTACCTATCAACATGTTGGTTCTTAATGAACTTCCGTTAATCATTTTTAACTGAAGTTAATTTTTAAGTTTTATTTATTACACAAACAACCCTGTAGTTATAAACCTTACTAGTTTTTAAGGTTCATATGGGGAAGATCATCGACCGATTTGAGGTTTTTTTTGTTTTATAAAATAGTTAAAACTAGTAAATTACAACTACATGGACTATTTGTGTAATAAATAAAACTTAAAAACTAACTTCAGTTAAAACAAATTATCGAAAGTTCATTGAGTACCAACATGTTGATAGGTAGGATTATTGTATACCAATGACGTAGGTAAGATTATTATTTACCAACGGGACAAATGTTGGTTTATTAAAAACCAATTTTCCTTATTATTATGATTATTATTATTATTATGATTATTATTATTATTATTATTATTATTATTATTACTATTTTTATTATTACTATTACTATTATTATTATTATTATTATTATTATTATTATTATTATTATTATTATTAAACCAATACCCCACACAGGCATACATACATACATACAATATTAGGTTGGAAACTCATGTATTACACACTTTAATAAAGAAATTAGTAAATAATTAAGTAATGAAGATTTAGAAATCAAACAACGATATTTTATGACAAGATAGGATTGAAATTTTTATATTTTAAGCTTAGAAATAAAAAATAAAGAGGTGAAATAAAACAATCGATATAAAAATTTTGGACACATGTGACACGTGACGCAACCAGTTACTTATTTATTAGATTATTCATCGTGATCATATGGGCGCGAAAGAAAAAGTATTGCTACCTCGGTACTATGTAAGGGACACTCCGGGGGTGTTTGTTTTTGGTGAGAAGTACTTCAGAACCTCTTATGTCTTCCCCACGCAGACCACGCACAGACGTTTAAGTCTGCAGCTTGTTTGTTTTTCAGAATAGGTTTCATTAAAAAACCTCTTCCCCACCTCTTCCCCAAGCAGACATGTCCTTGTGTCTTCCAACCTCTTCAACACTCTTCTCCCTCATCAAAACACCCATCCAGTCTCAAACCCTAGCACACCACCTACACCTCCACTCCGACACCACCTCCTCCGTCGCCCATCCCTGATCCGCCACCACCTCCACCTCCTCCGCCGCCCACCCCTGCTCCACCACCACCTCCACCTCCGACACCACCTCCTACGCCGCCCACCACCTGCTCCAGCCCTGCTCCACCTCCACTCCGCCACCACCTCCACCTCCGACACCCATCTCCTCCGACACCACCTCCACCTCCGATTCAAGCACCATCGGAGCCACCACACCTCCGTCGGAGCCCCCACATCGATCTCCATCTCCTCCTCTGTTCACCTACCAGGTAGATATTTCACCCAATTTGAATCTTTATTGATCTTTTGCAAATGGGTGTTGAAAAAATTCTGTTTTGGTGGGAATTAGGGGGTGGTGTTGATGATTAAAAGCTAATTGAACAAATGGGACGATGTTGATTGTTATTATTGAACAATTTTGTTTGATTGGGAAGAGGGTATTCTTGATTAGGGGGTGTTGTTGATGATTAAAAGCATCACGTCGGTGAACTAGTTCTGATGCCCAATTTTGAAGCCTGTGAAGTCAATAGTATGGGGGTTGTTTGGGAGAAGAGAAAGAGAAAAAACAAACACTCTTTTTATTAAACCCCACAGACATTTGGTCCACCTCTTCTCGTGAAGATGTTTGCAGATGTGGTTCGCAGACTGCAGACCTTTTGCATCTGAAAAAACAAACACCACCTCACACTCTCCTAACACACTCTATTTGAAGAGGTGTAGCCATTATGTTCTCCTAACACACTATTTGAAGGGGTGTAGCCGTTATGTGAGTATGAGAGGTTTAGTATTATTTATATTTAAATTAGAGTATATTTATTAATTATTTGATTGGCTATAATCGCACTTAACATTCACTGTGACCAAGTTTCTCGTGGCCGCACTCACGCCCAACCCACCAACTCCCACCCGGTATGGTGTTTCATGCCCATTTCGTCCACTAAAGCGGTCAGAACTCACTTTTCTCTTCCACTACACATGATATTAGGTATTTAACTTCCATAATTATTTATATTGTTTTTATAAACAATCATGAAAATTAAACCATTATATTTGTACCTAATAAAACAACACAACCCGACGTACTGAAGGAAGGTTATGATACGATCCACGTGAATATAAGTGCGTTTCAACTTTAAAAGAAAAGTAAAGGATAAAATTAATGCGGTCTTCATACTTTTTTTTTAACTTAGTACACGAAATCATTATACTTCACAGTTTTTCATGATACCTTCTTCTACAGTTTCTTTGACTAGTTTTGTCTCTTTAATGACAGTTTTTTCAGTGGCAAACTGACTGCACTAATATTAATGAAGAATTGAACGATTGTACACACACATACATATATTATAAGCGCCATGTTAATGCATAATCAAAATCCATTCAACCTATGCACAGATCTGCATCAGCAAAATTCGTTAAGGGTGGAGGGAGTGGTCTCGGTGACTCAATCGGGGAGGGGAGTTTGCCGCGTGGGGAGGTGTTGTCGGCGCTGTTTCGGTGATTGGTGAGAGCCTTGGGTGTTTGAGTGATTGTTCTAGAAATAAAAAATATGTTTAAAAAAAGAGTAAGTGTTTGACCTAGGGGTTCAAACGAGCCGAGCTACTCGAGCTCGACTCGAAAAAAAAGCTCGAACGAGCCGAGCTTAAACGAGCTCGAGCACGAGCCTAAAAACAAGCTCGTTTAGTAAACGAACTCGAGCCCGAGCTTCGCTTATCGAGCTCGAGCCGGCTCGCGAGGCTAAACGAGCTTTCTGTTTATATATTTTTATTAATACGTTAAACATATATTTATATAATAATAATTACCATTTATATAAATATAAAAAAATAACTAAATTATATGTATAATAATAATTACAATTAATATAAATTAATTAATAAATACTATACGAGTCGAGCCCAAGCCGAGCTCGAGCTTGGAAAATTACCTTCGAGCCGAGCTCGAGCTTTTAAAATAAAGTTCGAATCGGGCTCGGCTCGTTTGCACCCCTAGTTTGACCATTGCTTGTGATTGAGTGAAAAATGAGGAGTGAAGTGGGGACTTGACATAATATTATTGGCCAGAGAATAAGTTTACCACTCCTCAAATGGTGACCACTCCCTCCACCCTAAACACATGTCTGCAACGTGTAAAATTATATAAGCACACCATTTAAATGGTAGAATTGTACATTAATCATATTGCACAATGCATTTAATTGCATTACATATTAAAAAGGTGTAAATTAAATAAAGTTATATAACAAATTAATTGTACTCATAATTTATGGTATAACCTAAAATAACAATAAACGTTTTTTTGTAAGGTAACTTTCATTCAAAACACCCAAAAGGAGGTCCTAAAAGCAAGGACCCCCGGGCACAAACAAACGATTACATCAAGTCCAAAGGGTAATTACATCATTTTATCCAATCGAAATCTTTAATTCTAGTTCTATGTCGAAACCAAAAGAACGAAGTAGTCTTGATGTACTCGAACACTTCAACCGGTCTTCTATGTTTGCGTAAAAAGATCCGCGCATTTCTTTCATTCCAAATCGACCACAACTCCGTGTAGATAATACCCCGGATAATGGACTTTTTCTGGTTTGAAACCAATTGAGAGTCGACAATCGATAGAACATCTGGCACATCAAAGGCATAAAAAGGGCATAGGCGACACCAAGCCATAATTCTATTCCAGATTTCAAAAGAGAATACACACCCGGTGAACAGATGCATAGCCGTTTCGTGACCCGATTGACAAAGAATACAATTCGTCTCTTGCAATTGAACACCTCACTTCTCTAACGCTGCACAGGTAGGAAGACGGTCCCGAATAGCTCTCCATACCAGAATCTTGCATTTAATAGGGACCCAAACTTTCCAGTTTATTGTCGGAGTCTTGAAAGTGTTAAAGGTATTGTAGAGAAACAACTTTGCTAAACGAACTGAAAAATTGCCGCTCGAGTCTCCTTTCCAGCTCCACGAATCATTGCCTCCACTCCACTGAAATGTAAACAAATTCCAGCAAGTGAAAGAGTTCGGAGATCTCCACCTGGGAAGACGGAACATTCCTCCAGCCCCAATCTAGAGTTTTGATGCCGTTTTCTACCTTCAATCGACTACTGACAGCCACCCATTTGTCTGTTTCTAATCTGAACAGGCTCGGATAAATCAGCCTGAGAGGCGCATCACATAGCCAGATATCACACCAGAAGTAAATAGATGACCCGTTACCAACTTTACCGACAAAAAGAGAGTTTAATGAGCAGCCATTAGGAAGTTTCTTGTCTCCAACTTTGACAATATCCTTCCAATTCCCACTAGCTGAAGTCGAGCAAGGCATGACAGACCACCTTCGAGCAGAACCATTACAAGCCATGAAAATTCGTTTCCAAAGACTATTGCCCTCCTTTTTATACCTCCAAGACCATTTAAGTAATAACGCATCATTCGTTTGCTGTAAGTTGGAAATGCCAAGGCCACCGTCTTTCTTGGAAGTAGTAATAATATCCCAAGAGATCCATGGGATCTTTCGTTCAATACCAGAGCCCAACCAAAAAAAATTTCTCATGATTGCTTCAATTTTATCAATAACCATTTTGGGAGCTTTGTAGAGCAATAGGTAGTAGATAGGCAAGCTTTCAAGAACCGACTTGATGAGAATTAAACGACCACCAATAGACAAGCATCTAAAACGTTATCTGATTATTTTTTTACGTGAAGGAACTTGTAATATAAAGGGTTATTTGATTTTATCACCCCTAAATATTGGCTATTGGTCGCTGCCAACCCCAACTATCACTTTGATGTCCGCCACCCCCAACTTAATACTTAGTGTGTTCTGTCATCATGTCGTTAACTGATCACTAACTTTTGATCCTGTTACTATACTTTTGGGGGTGTCCTAAGATCCCTAAAACCTCTCTAAGATTCTTATGATAGCCCCAAAAATATAGTAACGAGACTAAAAGTTAGTGATCAGTTAACGACATGGTGACAGAACACATTAAGTGTTATGTTGGGGGTGACGGACGTCAAAATGATAGTTGAGGGTGGCAGCGGCCAATAGCCAATAGTTTGGGGGTGATAAAATTCAATAATACTAATATAAAAGGGATTCTTGTACATTTTTTTATCTGATGGAACTTGTAATATAAAAAGGGTTCTTGTACACGATACAAAAAATATATCCAGCCTACGAATATTGTAATTAGCTAAAAGTATGATACTAGTGTAAGATTAAAGTAAGTTAATTAAGAAAATATATATAAAATGAAAAATATCATGAATGTAATATGAAAATAATTTTTTTCCTATAATTTTATTAAACGGCCATGTTTCTCACTAGAATTCCGGCCAACAAGTCCACGATATAGCACCAAGAGTTTTAACAATCAAGGCTAAATATTAATATAGAAATTAGGCCGGCAAGTAACTAGAACCCAACATACACAACACAATTGCGTATTACATTAATACTCTACTACTCTATTACATCTCTTAAAAGTAATGTCATCTCTCCCACCGTTAAACTTCGATCTACCTATAATTCATAGAAATGAGTTCAGTTTTATTTCCTCTATCGTGTTTGTGATTGATACGTTGCTCCTGTTAAATTCCTTATCATTCATTGCTTTCCATATTTTTGATATAGTTGTACCACTGTTCAAGCCACGTCCTTCTCCCATTCCTTTGATCCACTGGAATCCTTGGCTATATTGAGAATCTCACTGCATGCTTGCCTCATCATGTATTGATACCGGAATAATTGGCCACATCATAATTTGCCACCACACCGATTGTGCTATTAAGCATGAAACAAACAAGTGGTCTGTGTCTTCTACTACCCTACCACACTTCAAACATAAAGGATTTGGTACTTGAATTCCTCGCTTAACCAATGCCTCTTTTGAGGGGATCCGGTTCAAGCATGCCTTCTATCCAAAATAGTTAACCTTAGACGGAACCCAGTTATTCCAGAACTCTCATTCCCCATCGCTATCCGTCTTTCCACAATCCCGCACACCTCTTTTTTTATGGGGAAATCTTGATTCGTCCTAGGACTCCCATGAATTGTATAAATAGCTTGAGCCCACAACAAGTCCCGATTATGTTTTATCTTCCACCACCATTTTGCAAGAAGTGACATCTATCTTACACTTACCCCTTTTTAAACCCCATACAAAATCCTTTTGTGTACTTTCCAAACTATTTATGACTTTCTTTGGTGCTTTGAAAATAGACAAGTACTAGTTTAGTAGTGCTCTGAGGACCACTTTTGCCAATACCACTCCACCCGCAAACGAGAGACACCTCGCCTTCCATGTTGATAGTTTTGCATAAAAGCGGTAAATAATTGGTTTATAATGCTTGACCCTTTTCATGTTTGCACCAACGCCATGCCAAGGAAATTAAATGGTACCTCACCCACTTTACAATTTAGCAATTTTTCCTACTTTTTGCATTTCCTCTTTTTTGATACCAAAACCAAAAATGCTACATTTTTCGCAATTCACCCTTAGCTCCGCACATAGGTCAAAGCACCAAAGTATCTAGTTCAAGTTTTTTAGATTCTCCTTCCACCACTGGCCAAGGCATATTATATTATATTGTCTGCGTAGCATAAATGTGATACAATCGGTCCCTCATTTGGTAATTGGACACCTTTGAAGATTCCCAAGATCATCGCCCTTTTCATCACCACCTCCAATGTTTCCCAAATCCTGCTCCTACTAATTAGGTCGCGCGAGGGACCATGCACTTATCAGACTAATTCAGGAGCCTTCCCAACCTCGCGCCGGCTAATCAGGTGTTACCTAGGTCGCGCGCGAGGTTAGGATTAACACAAGAACCAGATTAGACACTTAGCTTCTTGAATGAAAACCCTTACTTCCTGGACCTTGCGCCGGCTATACGGGATACAATCGGGGGTCGTGCGGAGGAAGGAAGCGCAGGTTAACCTAGGACAAGTACCAAAGCTACAAGAGGCAAAGCAATAGGCCAATGAGCGTCCACCAGACTGTATTCGATCATGCTGCACGATGAGCAATCGTACAGGAGACAAAAAGATACACAAGGACACACACGTGGCACCAATCAGCATGCGCCGACCACTGCTCTACGATCTCCACTCAGCCGCTGATGACAGACCAGACAACACTCAGGACACGTGGATCCATTCAGCATGCGCCAGCTACCCTCCCGCTTAGAAGCACCAAAGGTCATGGCAGAAGAGACAGATCGGATATTCCTTGTTGTCGACTACAGGCCCAAGGCCCATCAGCCCGTCTCCTCCACAAACCACCTCGGCTATAGATAGTGAACTTCCCCTCCAGGTTTAAGCATCGCTCTCTTGCTCTCTCACTCTAATCACACACTATTATCCTCAAAACATTTACTTATTCTCACGCCGGAGGGTGGTTACGAGGAGAACCCCCTATTCCCCTCTTAGTAACGAGCTTGACGGTGTATTTAGCATTTTACAGGATCATCATCACAGCAGCTCGGACGAGACATGAAGATTAACCTTATTTGTCGAGGCACAAACTAATCACCTGATAAGTTTGGTGTTTCTTCATTGGCGCTCACCGATTTCTTACAATCACTTTCATCTTCTTTTTTTGAGTTGTTTTTCTCTTGATCTATGGCTGATCAAGGAATCCCTTTTTCCATCCTTTGGTGCACGCTCTCAATTGGGTATGGTGGAGGACAACTCGCACGTCCAAAACCTACCCAATGACGAGTATGTCAAAAGGGAGGGCACAAACATTGGAGTTGTCCGCGCAAGTGGTATCCATACCACCCAAACGATGACTCCAACAAGTCATGGATGACTCCAACAAGTCATGGTGCTGGACCTTCAGCACCCGCATTGTCAAATTTCCCAGCGATGTTAGGATTACCAGAGGGGGAAACTCCCGCCTCGTGGTTAGCAAAAATTACAGCGACCACAAATCTCATTTATGCACAGCAAGGGCTACTTCAAGCCCAGACGCAAAAATCCCCATTGGTGACACCTGCACCAAGATAATTGAACTACGAGACGCTGCCCCGGGAGCACGTACAAAGAGAAAAACATGAAAGACCCTCGTCACCAAGAAGGCAGAGTGCGTGTGACACATGCGAGATGTATGGTGAAACTGAAAGTTACTATGAAAACCCCTCGCATGGCAACAAAAACGCCCGTTGAGTAGCTGGCTCGGGCCGCGCAACATCAACGATGAATGGGAATGAGACATTGATGAAAATGACTCTACGTACCAATAGGAAGTAAGGTCATTAGTTTTCAATCGTTTGCCGAGAAACCACGAGTCCTATAAGCCAAGGCCACGCATAACGTATAACGAAACGGAAAATCATGATTTCAACCTTATCTATAGGCCAGCAGCAGCAGCTGAACACTCTAAGTTCATCTGGAATATCACTTTGGCACCTTTGGAAAAACCAAACTTCCACAAACCGTGGGTAAGTTTAACGGCTTAACTGATCCGGATGATCATGTCCGGCTTTTCACAGGCGTTAGTGTAGTGGGGGGGGGGATGGACCATGCCCATGTGGTGCCATCTGTTTGTACAAACACTTACGGGGCATGGTTCAATAGCCTCCCCGCAGGTAGAATCAAGTTGTGGATCGACTTTCAAGAGAAGTTCCTTACCCACTTCAGCCAACAGAGTTCCTCTGAAGTCATGAACATCTGGAGACGCGATAATGAGGGTCTGGAAGACTTTATCACCTGCTTCAACAAAGAGTGTTTAGAGATTGGTGGTGTTAGCGAAGACTTGATGCGCGCCCATTTCAAAAAAGCGATCTGCTGTGATAGCCGGATCCAGACTATCACAGGCAGAGATGGTATGCCCAAGGAGTGGGACAAATTGATGGCAAATGCCAAGGTGGTTGCGCAAACATAAGAATCATTGACTGCAAGCAGGTCCAGTCATTACTCTGATGATCACGATTCAAGGATCAACACCCAAGATTCAAGCAGGTGCAACAAGAAAAACAAAAACCCTAGCTGGAAGTTAAACCAGTCCAGCGGTTATGACGCAAGGCGAAGCTACAAGGAAGATGCGTGTGCCACGTTGGATAGAATTGGGTATCGCAAGGCGAAAAAGAATGAGAACAGGGAGAAGCACTGGACTCCGTTAAATAAGACACCTAAAGAGGTTCTTATGACGGAAAATCATGACTTTAAAACTCCCAAACCCATGTCAAACATAAAGGGTCAAGACCCTAATCTGTACTGCGACTTCCACAAAGACACGGGTCATTTGACTGATGATTGTATCAGTCTCCGAACAGAGATAGAAAAAGCCCTTAAAAGCGGTAAGCTCGAGCACTTGGTGAAGAACGTGTGCAAGGAGATGCACCAAATGCAAAGGAATGATGATGGGGGTCAAAAGAAGATTCGCCGTTTAGAGACTCACATGGTCGATGGACCAAAAAGATGCGCAAAAACAAGGGCAAACATCCATATGAAGGGTCTTGGAAAGAGCAGCAAGTGATTTTTCTGGTGGTATGCAGGGGGCCTCGCGCCACACATCCTGTAGTCATCACCGGAATCATCGGTCATTATGAGACAGACTATGTCTTTATCGACCCTGGGAGCACAACCGACATCATCTATGAACATTGTTTTGATCAGTTCGATCCTAAAGACAAAGCACGCCTAGAACCAGTGGATTACCCCTTGTCTGGTTTCTACAACGAAACGGTATTCCCTCTAGGCCAATCAGCTTCTCGGTCACGTTGTCTGACAGGAAGCATTCATATGTGAACTTCATGGTTGTCACACCCCCAAAAATACCCCAAACGGAAACCCCCGCGAGGCGTGTGACGTACCAGGATCTAGCCACCAATCACATTGAACTCATACAAGATTTTAAATAAAAATCTTCATTCAATAAAATATAGTGTTACATTACATAAAGTATAACTCAACATTTTCAGCAGAAGCATAAATCATTAGTTATGTATTTCGTAAACCAAGTGTATGACGGTTGTTAGACTTGTCTCGTGTTTCCATGTGTCTTGACCCATGACCACTCCAGCATCCCAGATAGCAAGTTCCAAATGAATGTACCTATAGACCTGCAAGCATGCAGAAAATTGTATCAGCTAACGCTGGCGAGTTCACAGTTTTGTTTACCAAAGATCGTGTTACAAGTTTAGATGTCAATAGTTTAGTTCAGTTCAAAAACAGTTCCAAAAACAGTGTTGATAATACCACGATACCGCAAGATGGCTCCAGATTGTTTACCCTTCCCCAATGCCCATATCAAAGCATTGGTCGAGTGGTTAAGGTAATTAGTTCACGCCCGTCCTCCCTGGTACGGTGTGAGGGTGCCAAACCTAATAGCGCTATCAACTAAATACCCCGTTGCCTCCCCGGCAACTATTTCGGTAGAAGATGGGACTTAAGGTGATAGGAGTGAGTGTATTATCCAACATTCCAGTCAAACCCATTACCCAATATTCCTCGCCGAAATATTTACCAGATGTCCCTCCCTGGGACGTATGCTTGAAAAAGAGCAGTGAACTCACCTTAGATTGCTCGGTTTGTTACGTTACATTACCCGTTCCAAGTTGGTCAACCAAATCCTAGTATTATTACCATTAACAATTAGTCCACATACATTTAAAACACATACTCAACACCTTGCATACTATGGAGATGATCTCATGATACACCTTAATTGTTCCGTACATGTACCGGTTCACAACACAGATTCATGTTCCCACGTCAACAACTTAGCATGGCATGTCATGTCATAAAGTTCATCACATACTAGTTTACATTACACGTGCAGGTTTCATATTAACACATAAGTGTACAGCATTCCAGTCGCACACTTCGGTGTGCGACTCATTAACATACATTTCATGCAATAGTTTGTGTAGTCCAACATTACTAACCCATCGTGGAGTGTGCGATTAAACCCTAATGTGCGATTCATTCTCAATGATCAGCCCAATACCAATAACCCAACCCCAGCGGCATGGCCCATGATCAGGTAAGGCCCAATCGGCCCATCTGAACTTGTGCGATCCACACCGAAGTGTGCGATCCAATGGTTTGTGCGACTGGACCCAATTTGTGCGATTGGGGTTTTGTGCGATCAAGACTGGGTTGTGTGACTCGATTGGGTTGTGCGGTTCACACAACATCCGGCCCAAATGTCTTGGGTGATCAGTTACCCAATACCAAAATTATCGATTAATCAGTTGTAACTTCCTTACCATCTCTCCACTACCATCATTAGAATTTGTTACCATTTATCACAAATTCATTGCACGATCATCAGTAGCATTTATCATTCAAATTCAACATTTAGTTTATGACCATTATTCCACCAATATCACTATTATGCATACATCGAGCTAACCAATATTAATCCATGAATTTCAAGAACCACTAATCCTTAAATCATTCTCATATAACAAGATTTGATCCACATTGTCACATTGTGAAACAGATCAATACAAACTCATAACTTTGGAATCTTAATATCACAAATTCACACAATTTCATAATATCATCCTACTCTAACGTTCCCTATCATGATCATGGCCAAGTGCATTTATTCAATACATCATAGTTTGTTAAAAGATCCCTACACTTTCATCTAATCCACATTCATTTACAAACCATAACAAATCCGAATCATACTAAACTCGGAATCATCATTACGAATCATAACAAGTTAGACATAATCAAGAACAATCAACAAGAGTTGGGAACAAATGTAAATCCACTAACCGATAAGTGGTAGAGTCGTGTTCTTAGGATGGGTAAACGATGATGCTTCTAGGGGAAAGGTCCGATCAATGCTGATGATACTTCGATTGACTCCACTGCCGTCGCTTCTTTAGGGGGTAACTAGGGTTTACAATTGGGTGAGTTTGTGAGATAATGAAAACCCTATGCATGTATATGTTCGAACAGGTGAGCCGGATCCACTTGTGATCCTCTTGGGCTTCGTATTGGGCTCTAGGAAGCTGGGCCGAAGACAAGCGGATGACAAAGGGAAAGTGTTCGGTCCATACACCAAGTGTGCGACTCCGACGTAGTGTGCGACTAATTTCCTTTACCGGATTAATATCGTATAATCAAATGATTAACTAAATAACAAAGACATAGATTGAAACGTGACGATCACAAGTAAAAGGTCGCGAAGTTAGGTAAGAGTAACCTTGGAAGTTCGAGTTGTCACAATGGTCATGCCAGTCAAGTCAAGACACGATGTCTTGATCGATAGAGAAACTCAAGATCAGATGAGCACCGTAACGTCCACCCCACATTCGGCAATTGATTTCCTGACGAAAACAGGGGTGGCGATTATCTACTCGAAGAAAAAAATTATGGCAGCCGATGAAGTTCGACCAGCAAAGGCCAGCAAGATCACTCCGCGCTCGGAGCCGGAAGAATGGATCCTAAACCAAATTATCCCGATCAGACTGTTACCATAAGCACGGCAATTTCAGAGAACATTTGTTCGTTCTTAAAGCAGCTGCTCTTTCTTAACATGGATATTCTCGCCTGGACGCCAGTGGACATGACTGGCGTCCCGCGCGACATCACGGAGCACTTCTTGAACACCTTGCCGTCGGTCGAGCCAAAGGTACAAAGAAAGCGCAGCCTCGGGTCAAGAAGACCAAAGAAGTGAATGAACAGGTCTGTGAATTGCTTAAAGCCGGTATCCTGAACGAGGTACACTATCAAACATGGGTGGCAAACCCAGTGATGGCCAAGAAGTCTACAAGGGGTGGCGCATGTGTGTAGATTACAAGGATCTCAACAAGGCATGCCCAAAAGATTGCTATTCTTTTCTAGAGATAAACAAGAAGATGGACTCTCTCGCACCATTCCGTTGGAAATGCTTCTTGGATTGCTATAAGGGCTACCACCAGGTTCAAATGGCCCTTGAGGATGAAGATAAAACGACCTTTCGCACGGAGATATGTATCTTTTGCTACACCAAGATGCCTTTCGGCTTCCGCAACACTGGCGCAACTTACCAGCGCTTGATGGACAAAACGACCTTTCGCACGGAGATAGGTATCTTTTGCTACACCAAGTTGAGCTCCCAAGTATACTATGGGCTCATCGCAACATGCCCAAAACAAGTAACGGTGAAACTCCCTTTAGCCTAGTCTACGGCTCGGAGGCAGTTATCCCGGCTGAAATTGGCCTCCCCTCTCCGCGCTTGACGGCTGTCAACGCAATCAATAATGAGGTGGAATGCCAAGTTGACTTGGATATGCTTAAGGCACAGCGCGAGAATGTGGCCATCAAAGAAGCCAAGTACAAGTCCCAACTGGAAAAGTACTACAATGCGCAGGTGCGCATCTGTACGTACAATCCAGGCGAATACGTGTTCCGTGACAATGAGGCCTCCAATGTTGAACGCCCAGGGAAACTAGCACCGAAATGGGAGGGTCTGTACCTCTTACATGAAGTCCTAGGCAAAGGCGCGTACAAGCTACGCCCCTTGGACGGTCACATTGTTCCACGAACATGGAACGCGTAGCAGCTGCGCAAATGTTATATGTAATACAACTCCCTATGTAACCAATGGCCACGTCCCCAACAAGTTATTAATGCAAAGAGTGTTTTACAGTATTTTCCTTGCTGTACATTATTGTTTCTCAAGTTACAAATGCATGTTAAACTTTTAACGCAAAAACACTTAAGTAAATTACGAGCTCATGAGCTAAGCCTCCAAGGTTCCCGTGATCATAGCGCGGAACCAGGATACAATGTTCAACACGAGCCACACTTACATTTATTCGCGCTAACATAAAGAAAGTTTCTAACACAATGCAATAATTGTAACATTGAAAACAAGCAAAATGATAAGATCATTTCATCAACAAGCGCAAACGCGCGATGATTACATCAAACAAAAGTGATAACAGGTAAAAAGGCTACAAATGCTGTCATAAAAACCTACAAACAACATTACAAACCTAAACAGAGGATACCGAATCACTTTTGAGTGAAGAATCAAAAGGTTGAAATACTGTTCCCGGAGGGAAACGAGTATGCAACTGATCGACTTTAGAATCAGTGAACCTACATAGCTCTGTAGAGGGATTCTTCAGCGGGTCTTAGCTTTTGGGTGGGCAATCATGATCCTGATCCTTATTCGGAGAGGATCGAGTGACTATTTTCATCGTTGGATTGCTGAAGAAAAAAATATATGAATACGTAAGAAAAGGAGAAGAGGAGAGAATACCCGATGAATCTCTGATATGGGTTTTAAATTAGTGATCTCTAATCTTAAATGGGATTTCCGACTCTATCTTTTCCTCTATATATTCGCAATGATGGTTGCAGGCTTATCCCATCAATGACGCAAGCGCTGTAAGGCTAGTTCAATTTGTAACGACTAGTTCGAAAGAAACTGAAATATGGCAGATAAAATTTATCTAATATCAGCCATATTTGGGGGCAATTGTTAGGGGTTAATTTTTATAACTATGGATCACATATCCTTAGATTCGCCTGGATCACTGAACCTTAATAGATGATGCAGAAAGTCTGAGGATTACGGATCCTTATTATTGTTTATATTAACTAACAACTGTATCTTTTGTTTAAAACCTATATTCACATGTACATAACGAAATGGACTTGGTCAATGCTAGAAATTCGGGGAATATGCTCTCTATTTCGCACGAGTTGGAGGCATGTAGCCGTTATGGAGAACATGGGATACTTGCATGAATTTCGGAATGTTTGTTATATATTAGTTTCCATTTTTATAAGGGAATTATGAGCTCATAATAAGAGAAGATCATCACACAACACTCGAATACAGAAAGCTTTTGCTAACTCTCAACTATCTCGCAAATCGCACACTAGTTTACATTGTATTGAGCTCATAGTTTTTCGAAGTTGTACAAGGATCATTATTCATTTTTGCTATACATTTGGTGATCGGTAGTTTCCATCACCCGAGGCTTTTTGTGCCGGAGATCTATCAAAGATCAAGGGATTTTTCCTCGTATAAATCCTGGTGTTCATTGTCATTTTTACATTATACTTTGATCACTCAATTGTTTATACACATTAGCACTCTACCTCACATTCAAAATTTGGTTACATTATCCTTAAATTGATTTTTGACCAAAACAATGATCACATTGTGATTAAAAAATTTCAAGACAAGACTTGAAATAGACTATCTCTGGGAAAAGTCGGCTTTGATAAATCCAAACTTCGATGCTACAACTGCAAGAATCTCGGGCATTTCAAACGAGAATGTCCTATCCTCAAAAATGAAAATCCTGAAGCTACTCTTACTCAAAGACCTATTGCAATCTAAGGTAATGCTACTACTACAAATGAAAATGCAAAGGCATTGGTCGTGGATGATTATGATTGGGCTGAAGAGATCGCTAAAGCTAAAACTCAAGTCAACAAAGCTCTCATGGCAAAGATCTCAACTAGATCAACTCATCTTTTCTCAAGCTTCCTACGCAATAAAAACGTTGGTATTCCCAAAGGAGCTGAAGCTATGGATCAAGGACTAGAGGGAATGTTCAACGACAACAAGTTTGCAATTGACAAAGGAATGGATGTGGTTGGAGAAGCTCAAAAGACGAAGAAGAAGAAGGATTTAGAAGTCAGAGGAAGCACAGAGAAGAAGAAAGAAAAAGCTCATCCAGAGGCCATGAAAGTGGAGTATAGCAAGGAAAAAGAAGAGAAAGATTTGGTAAACAACATACCCCATGAGTTCAAAATAAAACTTTGCTCAGAACCATGTGTCAGTGTGATGGCTCACTATAAATCCATCAACCGTGACTTAATTAGGGAAAACGAAAAGGTTTTGCAATTTAGCAAAGTACTGAAATTGAATGAAGCTTCATATTAGATAAAGTTGGATTCAACTTTAACTGAAATGCAGACTTTAAAAGAATTCGTTTTTAGAAACAACTTTCTGATAAATGATTTAACACAAAAAATTTAGAGAAATCCAAAAATGAGAACAATAAATTGAAGATTATCATTGACAAATAAAATGTTAGCAAAAAGGCATTAGTTGATATCAAAAATTGCCAAAGACCGACACATGTAAAGGACATCATTGGTTACAAGATAAGTTTGGAAATGAAAGAAAAATCTTTCCTCCTCCTCACCGTAAAAACTATGTACCAGTGCCCACACCTCATCCTGACAATGATTTAATTAACCAAAATGATCTAGTTGTTGAAAGTGGAATTTCTGAAAATGATAAAAGATACTAATGATTTTGAAAGCAATGCAGATTTAAACGTGTACTACAAAAATGATTTGTTTAGGCGGTGTAAATGGGGATTATGAGCGGTTTTATGACCGCCTAAACAAATGTGGCAGGAAAAAATAAGCAATTAATTTCAGCGGTTAAAAACCCGCCCAAAATGAAACAAATTCCGCCCAAAAAACATGCGAAAAATTTGTGATTTTTGGCGGTGGTTTAATTTCCCAACCGCCCATAATTAATAATGCCTAAAACCAAAATGTTGGCTCAAAATAATGGAAGAGCTCAAAATAATGGCTAGCTAGAAAAATACAGCAAGAACTAAAACAAACAAAACTCAGCCAATAGCATAGAACCTTTTGATTACATAGTAACTTCCAAAGTTTACAAAAGTTGTTCAAAACATAATAACTTTCAAAGTTTACAAAAGTTGTTCAAATAACTACACTAACCTAACATACAACAATAAGTTATCAATCTTAAAAAAATTGTATCATGATGTATTCAACCAACCTACACTCTTAAAAAACCATGTCATGATGTTTTCAACCAACATGTCGATTTCCTCTTGTGTTACGCTTATTATCTGGGTCCAAATATAAAAAGAAATCAAATAACATATATTAGTTAACCCGAAACACCAAAAGTAAACACAAAACCCGAATAATACAACCTTAAACTCAGATCGATAACCCCAACATGCTAAAGTCAAAATAAGTAAATTCTAAAAGGAATACTTACATTGTTTGGAAAACGAAATCGCTTCGTTAAAACAAACTGGAAAATAAACCAAATCACCTTGAACCCACACTCCCAAGACCCATCTTGTTGCATACACTGTATTAAATTTAAAAGAAAAAATCAATTACTCAAATAATCACTTAATTGTATAAAATACAAGAGAATTAATCAGTATAAGTATAATACTGATAACATACTTGAACCATGGTCCATGTAAGTTCACTTCCAAAACAAGATTCAATTGCTCTCTAATAAGGATAATCATCTTTATACTTGTGGGCCTTAACCAAAGTCGAATCCAAAATCCAAACATTTTGTTCCTTAGGAGAATCGATAAACAAAATCCAATGGGCGCTAGAAAAAGAAAGGTATAAAAACTAGTGTAATAAAATAAAGAAAATTAACTTGAATACACTAAAAAAACAATAAAATATATATTACATATAAAAAAAGGGTGCAAGAAAATATTTTGTCCCTTTTTTAAGTTTGTAGACACTTAACAAGTCTTCTTTTACACTTGCAAAATTTGTCTCACACTCTTTCCCAGTTATTTTGTAGATATTGAAGTAGGCAACTTTAGGGTCTTCTGGAACTATTTTGTAAAATACTGTGTTATACAAATATCTGATATCAAACAAAAAAATTACAAGGTTAAAAATTCAACTATGTTTAAAAATAAATTTATTGTACGAAATAAAAATAATAAGAAAAAACTTACATTTGACACCAATGTAAAAAGCTAGCCTCAAGAAACCCGTTCGCCAAAAACTGTAACATCCCCTCATATTCGATGGATTCAACTTGGATATCGAACGAAGTCTTGGGGTACATCTCCTTAGGCACATTAATCTCAAGGCTCATCTTGCCATTATAGAATAAATAAAGTGATATGTATAACGTACATTAAATTACCTTTATGGCAAAACGTGGCCATTGAACATATTTACCACGCGCATCACCTAATCTGTAACCTCTCTATAACATGAAACTAGAGGGAGAGGACAGCTCTCGAATTTTGGATCGATTATATCTACTTTGACTTTCACATAGCCGTCCTCCATTTGAACCTCATCTAATAACCTATCCATAGTAGGATACACAAGCCCCAAACAGACTACTTTTTTCTTTCGTAGAAGGGCTCGGGAAAAACAATTCACATTCAGCATGCTCTTACAAAATGAGACAACATTTTTTGAAAACAATATTATATATAAAACATTGTACAAATATAATTACCTCTATAAGTGGGTAATGAATATGGGATCCACCAACATCACTCGCGCCACGGATACTAGGGCTCAAGCCCACCCCTCCAAAATCGCAAACCACCCCTAAACTTTCAGTGGTGGACACATCCGTTTGACTTTGTTGTCTACCACCTTGACACAATCCTCCCTTAGCCTTTGTGCGTCCTTTAATAAATTTTTTTCCACATGTATTAAATTCAAAAACTCATTATATATTTATCTATATAATAATATAATATTACCTATAATATTAGAAACAGTACGTAATTGCCCTCCATGTTCCGGTCCAAGTAGCCTGCTTAGTGGATCCTCCACCCCGGAAAAATAACTGTCATCTGCCTTCATTTCTATTTCGTATTCGGACTATCTAATATATACAATTGTTAAAAAAATTTGACTTTAACACACACATATATATATATATATACAAATAAATATGCATTCACTTACTAATTTAATAGACTCTACTATTGCATCTTTTGCAAGTTCATACTTCTTAGTTTTCTTGTTTGGTTTTGCTCTAGCCGAAATCCACCTTTTAGAGCGCCAGTCTTGAATAGTTTTGAGATATTTATACACCGGTACAAGTTGAGACCATATGAGCGTAACAAGAGACTCCAAAGCCGCAACCCAGAACGTCCTAAGCAAGTATGTGATAAGTAGAGGAAGAATACCTGATATACTTGTTACTAAAGTAATGTTTGAATGGAATGAAGAATGAATTGATTTGAATGAAACAGGGACTAGGGTTTACAGAGAGAAAAAAATAGAGATATGAGAAGAAAACTTAATAATAATCCTCTAAGATTTTTTCATTAATAAATATATAAATATGATAAAAACCCTTTATTTGAGCTAGGTTGTTATCTACGCACAAAAAAACTATTTTTTGAGCCATAGTTTAAAACAGCTAAAAAAACCATTTATTTGTGCGTGTAAAATTATTTTGTGCTATGTTTGTATGATTTTGGGCGATTTATGTATGTAACCGCCAAAAATAATATTTTTTGAGCTCAAAAAAATCATAATTTATACTAGTGGAAGAGGTGGCGATGATGATTGTGGTGGCAAGAAAATAGGTCTAGGGTATTCAGGCGACAGTTACACCACAGTTAATTGGTTTGCCTGGAATAGTGATAAAACAAACAAGACTTTTATTTTGTTTAAATGTAATAAATATTTAACTAGGATGGATGACTATACTCAACCTAGTTTAACAATTCCGGATAACTGTACCAGGCTTAAGCCTAAACCTCTATCTTCCAACCATGAGAATGTAGTGGTTGAATGCTTTGATTTATATTCGGCATTTTGTTATGATAATGTTGTGATTGAGCCTCCTATGTTTGTACCAGAATTAAAGCAAAACAGATTCAAAAAATTTCTCACTGAGGAGATTCTAGAATTTGTTCCATCTCAGACAGGTACACCAGACTTAGAAAAGGATCAAAGAGAAGAAAGTAGTGTCACACCTCAACCGATGACGGAAACATCGAAGTGAGACGAAAACGAGATTGCTCAACACTCATAACACTAAATTGTGACAAGTATTTACATAATAAATTCCATTTCATTGCTAAAAGAAACAATTACATTGTTTGAAACAGAATACAATATGTTGAAACAAATAAAATACATTACGACAAGTATCTAGAGTCTAAAATGAGTTTCTAGGCATCATACTAAGTTCTGTGCATCATCAACATCATCATAAACCTGCAACATATTTTAAAAGCATAGTTCAATACGAGCGTATTGGCGAGTATACAAGTTTTAGGTACATAGAATAAGTATAAAAGAATTTCTCAAATCCAACATGGCAATTTTGTATACAAGGTTGAACTAGCATGCATAACTAAAAGTCAAACCCGAGTGTCCACAAGAATAATGTGCATCCCTCACCACCAAAGTGAACGAGACCGTTTTGTATAATAATGTGCATCCCTCGACACCGAAGTAATCGAGACCGTAAAATGTTAACTTAACAATACCCCGTCGGGTGGTGTGCTACTCCTATAGCGCTATATATGTTAAGGTGGGCTAGCTAAGTTAATGACAAATAGCATGTATGTATTCTAGCATAAAACCTAAGCATAACAAATAGCATGTACGGCGTATTGAGTGAATAAATATGTTTGTGTGAATTGTGTACTTTGATAAGTTAAACATGTTACACCCAAAAGTGAGTTAAAGCAAAAAAAGGTCAAGTGTACTCACAATATTGCACACGCTTTCCGATTATCCATGAGTGACGAGTTGTTCGTGAATAAGGATTCAATGGTAAGGTTACATGATGTTTAGGAAGTGGTAAGATTCGGAATCTAGAATTTAAAGTATCAAAAGTATGTATACAAAAGTATTATCTAACTCTAAGTACTCGTTTATGACACTATGTAATGTGGTTTCATGGGTCCCAAATTGCCCATTAGAATCATCAACGAGAACCTTAGATCATAGATATGATAGCCTAAGTTTATGATGGTTAATCATCATCACAAATTCAGCCTTGTTTTATATAGTTATATGTATTTATATGGTAATAATATTAACCTAGACTAAGTCTAATCATAGATATCATGAAGTATCATGTAAGTCAAGCATGGAGGTTTTATCCTCATTATATGATTCACCACTACACAAACCATCACAAGGATGGTTTGGAGGGTCATGAATAACAAGAAATAAATCTAACTACTATAAGCTCAAGTGACCAAGTACTCTCTAACCCGGGTGTGCCAACACATCATGAAAAGAATTAACTAAGTGAGGGTGGCTAGACGGGGCTAAGGTACTTTGATACTAGTAAATTGTCACAACCCCCGACCCCACCCTGGGAGCGGGAGCCGCGAACCAGTCAGATGGTATCGGTGTTTATTAATTTGGCAGGAGAAATTTCATCAGCACCGTAGTTAAGAAATATTTTTATCAGAGTTAAACACCAAAATGTTTGAAATAAATAAATGGGACAAAACCGAAGTTTTTCTTCTAATATATTTATAATAACAAGTGGGACAAAACCCGATTTTCATTTGAAATATATTTCTTGGGAATAATCCTAATTATTGAAAACAATTCTCCTTTTTAATTAGGTAACTTTTATGGCCACTTTTCTAAGCCTTCAGTGCTCTCCAGCTGACTTTTATTGGCTTCACACTAAGTTACCTGAAACACGTGTTTAAAAGATTTTATCAGCAAGAAATACTGGTGAGTGAATCCCAGTTTAATTAAAACAAGTTTTATCATTTTACAGCATTGAGGGCAACCCGCAATTACATTTGTTTACATCTACTTTAATTACCACCCACGGTACTGTCAATCCTGACCTGTGGTAATGTTACTACTCACAATGAAGTAACAAGTTATGTATACAAAACCCCAACATACCGACGATAATTGTAGATTTACAAATACTCAATCATTGTGAATTGTAATTTAAAACATTTGAGGTTTTGTAAAAACAGTTTAGAAAAAGAAAGATTAATTCACATTGCTATTTTAGATAATTCTTGGTGACTTCCTGGTTATAATCTATTTAAAATAAACAACTCACACAGGTTAGTATAATAACCCAATTTACATTAGCTATACCCTCCCCCCGAGACAGAACTCCAACAACTGAGTCGGGCAGAGCCTTGACATGCGTTACGGAGCTCTAGATCAATCGTGCAGAGTAACTAATACGTAACCGGGGGTTATAATACTTACAACGAGGCAGAGCTTCGCTTTTTAGTGGGTATTATGCCCGAGAATTATTTCTACTATAAAGAAATTTGAGAGAGATTTGCGAGAAATGAACGAGGAACAACTGAATGTTGACTGCTCCATTTATAGGCTGGAACAGGGGGATCTCGCGCCCCGCGAGAGAAATAACAGGGGCCTTCACGGCCCGCAAGGCTATAGGTTAGGCCCTAGCCTCGGTTAGTCACCGGTATAGGCTTGCCGGGTGTCACACCACGTGGCGGGCTTGGGTGCGGCCTAGTGGCCAGCTGTCGCGCCCCGCGACAGCTTCTGCTCTCGCTGTCACCCCCCGCGAGCGGCCTTGGGAGTTTGTTTTATTTGATTTTTAATAAAATAAAGGTATTCCGGGGCCGTTTTTCGTATACATGGTGTATTTTAAGACGTATAAGGGTGTTTGTAAGGATTTTTAGGAGTTGTTATATCCTCCCCACCTTGTTTTAAATCTCGTCCTCAAGATTTGGGCTACGATATCTCCTTGGGTCATGTCAGGTCTGTTTAGCAATAACAGTATCAAGGTGTCTGGGATAGAATCAAAAGATGAAAGATGTCACAGGATAATTGGAATTCAAGGGTCCCAAAACTTTAATTTCATGAATCGATGTTAACTGTACAAGAGGAAATGATACACTTTATCCAGGTAACTAAGTTTCACAAAATTGATAGAGAGATGTGAAATGCA
Organism: Helianthus tuberosus; assembly: GCA_030545235.1. Classification (NCBI taxonomy): domain Eukaryota; kingdom Viridiplantae; phylum Streptophyta; class Magnoliopsida; order Asterales; family Asteraceae; genus Helianthus; species Helianthus tuberosus. The sequence goes on along the minus strand of JARYGA010023083.1, from coordinate 22,910 downwards.
ACGACTTTTAGAAACAATAGGATTTAATGTTAGAAGAGAACTTTGGTTTTCAAGTGAGGGAGATTCTGAATTAAAATCTCAATTTGAAAATAGAAGTATGAAAAATGATTTGTCAATCATCAAACTAGAAATTAGTAACATTTATTTAAATGGCAGGGATACAATACAATACAATAGAATTTAGTGTCTCGTTGTCTTAATACATAATTATATCAAGACTACTTGAATGATGAGTCAAACAAATGACGTATGAATTGATATGATTAGGGTTTACTATTAGCACAGGCTACAAATTTATACAGACACTGCAAGGTGTTGTAGTGATTGAAAGAATTCAATGATTATGGCGACCGAACGAATTCATCATCGTTCTCAAAATTAACTTGAAAGTTTCAATGAAGTGAATCCCGATATTCAAGGAATAGGAGGTTCAAATGAATAACTGAATATCGTAGGATTGATCAAAGAAATGTTGGAGGTACATTGGAATAGGAATCTAGGTACCTTTATCTTAACACAAAATTGTATTAAGATTGGTTTAGGATAACAAATCAATAGATAGATAAATTCGTACTTTAGGCGTGAAAATGAAATGAGTTCAAATTTCAAAGGAAATGCCACCGTAGGGTGTCGTATTTTAACAAATGATTTGAAGACTTTAAACAAGTCTACTATGGTTCAAACAAATGAACGGTTGGTTGAGATTACCTTAAATATAATGATCACAATTCATCATATGGGATCTTGAGTTGAATGTATATTGTGAGTAAATTCAAACAATTGAGCTTGGTGTGGACCTATTCCAACAATGGATATATGTAGTTGGCAAGAAAAGGGTTACGATGGAAATTTGGTAAGAATCCTTGAAAAGAACAGGAGTTCTTCCAGAAAAGTTGTTGACTTGATATCAAGAGTCAACGTTTTTGCAATCATAGGGATTGTCAAAATGAGGATAACGAAATATTTATTCGAACTTGTGAACAAATGATCTTTTGAAGTGAAATTACATGCATAACAAGCAATGTATGTGTGACATAGGAATGAGACAAATGAGTGTTGGCTGGAAGAAAAATAAAGACCCTTTTATTATAAAATTTTAATTGGAATCAAAAGCCAACTAATACTTTAGTACAGACAAAACATAAGGGGGCTTATTTTAAAAGTTGTTGTTGCCTCCGGGGTTGTAAATATTTATGCGTTCTCCGCAGCTTCATCTGGGTTTCTATCCTCATTGTCGGGTGCCTTAGATAGTTTCGGGCAATAGGGACGAATATGACCTGGTTCTCCGCCATTGATTCGATCAACCTTCCATTGGTGCTAACCCGGGTGTCCTTAGGGTTTCTTTTGGGTTAATTATGGTTAATGGTTCGAAAAAATCATTTGGAGAGATTCTGAGTAAACACGTAGGTTTGTTTCTTCAATTATATATAAAAGCTTATTTTTCTGCAGAAGGTATTATATTGTATATATATTATCAAGAAATTTGTGTCTTGCATATACATACGTATAAATATAAAGTTTTAAAATTTCTTGTAATATATGCATAAAATACCAATTCATAAGAATCCAATTACATAACTAATTGTATTAGTTATCCTGTTTATTCCCATAACTTTGTTTATTCCTTTATATTAACAAAATAAATTTCTATTAGATTTATTGAACATAATATTTTGAAATAAAAAGGAAATTCATAAAAAGGAATAAATTTAATAAAGATATAAATTTTATGGATTCTTCTGGAACAATTTAATCTTTAACTAACAGGTCGACTCATTTTGGTTATAACATACATAGGACTTGATTCTAATTCTTAATTTATTATATCTATTTATTAAAGAAATATAATAGATAATACAAAGTCTAGTGTTTCTAAATTTGATCCTTAATATATTAAGTAATGAAGTATCATTCTCATATCAGAATATATATACATATGACTTAAATATAGTTTAAGAAATGAATTAAACTTATCAAATGATAAAAAAATGTTTCTTCTTGAGATATATGTACATATATTTTAAACCATATAGTTATACCATACTAAATGTTTTTGTACATATTTTTACTTTATTGATGAAATATCATTTATAATATTGATACAAGTTTTATATATAAAGTATATATGCATCTCACTTACATATAATTTAAGAAATAAGTTTAAGCTATTTCCTGTTGATATATAGGTATTATGTATTAAAATCATTTAATTACACAGTACCAAGTTGTTGTACATATTCCTGTTTCATAGATACAGTTTTGTAAAATATTTTATATTTTCCATGGTATATGTATATGTGCTTATGTGGATATAATATAATCATATGGAATAATATTTTTATAGAGTTATCATGAAAATCCTGTTTTTTAATTATTGTATCTAAACAATGCTAAAATATTATAATTTAAGAAAATTAATATAATTATATCTTTTGTCAAAACTTTGACAAACATATATCTTTAAGTCGAGAAAAATTTTGGGTTATATCATAAATCATAAAATATACTGCTTTCATCGAACAATTATTTTATATTATGATTTTTCAGTGACATCCTACCTAAAGGGTGTTATCTTATATCTTTGATGCTAATATCATAATATCATCATAAGATTATATGATTTATTTTGAATCATATTCATATGAGTATGATATATATTATATATTACAATCATAACATTATTAATATATTTTCTTTATGTATACATATATATATATATATCATATAATTATAAGATACAGATAGGATTACACATTTTGAGAATTTAGATGACATAAAATCATTTAGGAATAACACATAAATTGTACTATCTTAATATTTATATTATGATATTTTTGAAGTATCATACCTAAATGGCGTTATCGTATATTAATATGGAGATATTAATGTTACTATCGTAATACTATTATAATGTTATAAAATTCATATTGAATTATATTCATACAAATATATGATATACATAATATGGGTGGGAGTTGGCTACAAAGTCCATTTTTCCTACAAAGTGTACAAAGTCATAAAACACCACAATTTTAGCCATAAAACAAACTCAAAACCCTCAAATAACATAGTGATGATTACTAAAACACCATATTTGTGGGTTTTGTGTTGTGTTTGGGATGATAAGGCTTTGATTATCAAATGACTAATATTAGTGTGTTTTATGTTGATTATCATGTTGTGTTTTATATTCATAGTTGTACGATGGTGTGTTTGAAGTTTTTAAGGACAGTTAGGGTTTGGATATTGTGTTTTAGTTTTCTTCACTATGTTATTTGTCGGTTTTAAGTGCGTTTTATGGCTGAAATTGTGGTGTTTTACGACTTTGTACACTTTGTAGAAAAAATAGACTTTGTAGCCAAACCCCACCCTACATAATATATCAAAAGAATTGATAAAACATAACATTATTATATCATCTATTTATATATACATCAAATTTTAAATATAGCATAACTGTAAGATTAATAGTGGGAATTCAAAATTTCGGTAAATGACATAGAAATCATAAAAGACATATTAAGATTTTATGGTTCACAGAAAAACACATAAGATGTTGATTTCCTAACAAAAATGGTTAAGGTTTAGGTATTAGAAGAACACCTAAAGGGCTTAAACCAGTGGCATAGCTCTGATACCACCTTCTGTCACAACCCTCGACCCCACCTTGGGAGCGGGAGCCGCGAACCAGTCAGATGGTATCGGTGTTTATTAATTTGGCTGCGGAAATTTTCATCAGGACCGTAGTTAGGAAATATTTTTATCAGAGTTAAACACCAAAATGGTTGAAATAAATAAATGAGATAAAACCCAAGGTTTTCTTATAATATATTTATAATAACAAGAGGGACAAAACCCGATTTTCATTTGTAATATATTTATAGGGAATAATCCTAATTATTGAAAACAATTCTCCTTTTTAATTAGGTAACTTTTATGGCCACTTTTCTAAGCCTTCGGTGCTCTCCAACTGACTTTTATTGGCTTCACACTAAGTTACCTGAAACACGTGTTTAAAAGATTTTATCAGCAAGAGATATTGGTGAGTGAATCCCAGTTTAATTAAAACAAGTTTTATCATTTTACAGCATTGAGGGCAACCCGCAATTACATTTGTTTACATCTACTTTAATTACCACCCACGGTACTGTCAATCCTGATCTGTGGTAATGTTACTACTCACAATGTAGTAACAAGTTATGTATACAAAACCCCAACATACCGACGATAATTGTAGATTTACAAATACTCAATCATTGTGAATTGTAATTTAAAACATTTGAGGTTTTGTAAAAAACAGTTTACAAAAAGAAAGATTAACTCACATTGCTATTTTAGATAATTCTTGGTGACTTCCTGGTTATAATATATTTAAAATAAACAACGCACACACGTTAGTATAATAACCCAATTTACATTAGCTATACCCTCCCTCCGAGATAGAACTCCAACGACTGAGTCGGGCAGAGCCTTGACATGCGTTACGAAGCTCTAGATCAATCGGGCAGAGTAACTAATACGTAAGCGGGGGTTATAATACTTACAACGAGGCAGAGCTTCGCTTTTTAGTGGGTATTATGCCCGAGAATTATTTCTACTATAAAGAAATTTGAGAGAGATTTGCGAGAAATGAATGAGGAACAACTGAATGTCGACTGCTCCATTTATAGGCAGGAACAGGGGGCTCTCACACCCCGAGAGAGAAATAACAGGTGCCTTCGTGGCCCGCGAGGCTATAGGGTAGACCCTAGCCTCGATTAGTCACCGGTATAGGCTTGCCAGGTGTCACACGTCTCACGCCACGTGGCGGGCTGGGGTGCGGCCTAGTGGCCAGCTGTCGTGCCCCGCGACAGCTTTTGCTGTCTTCGTCGTGTCCCGGGAGCGGCCTTCGGAGTTTGTTTTATTTGATTTTTAATAAAATAAAGGTATCCTGGGGCCGTTTTTCGTATACGGGGTGTATTTTAAGACGTATAGGGGTGTTTGTAAGGATTTTCAGGAGAGTTGTTATATAAATCACTTGAGTGTTTATACACAAGGCTTAAAATGAAGGAGTGGAACTAGTGTTGGAAAGCCCAAGCTCCCATTGTTCACACTTCACAAGTCACAAGTTCATCATATGAAAGATGATGACTTGTGCTTGCTTTCATCACTTGACTATGTCATGTATAAACAAAAATATATAGGGTTTTGAACTCATAACTTTGATGAAAATCACCTCAACACAAACCCACAACCATAGACTAGGTTGTGAGCTTGGTGGGTGTAAGGACCTGCAAAAATGTCCCAAAACACTTCGTAAGTGGAAACCCGGACACCTAAAACCTTAATCTTGGCAAAAATCAAGAAAATCTAAAATTATCCATCTGTCGCGGGCCGCGTAAGAGTTAACCAAAGCTTACGCGGGGCGCGACAGCTTGAAAAACTCCGGATAACGATCAAAGCCACGTGGCATGACACGCGTCGACCTAAACTCCCTCGCGGGCCGCATAGAAGAAGCTTATGTGCTTCGCGAGCCGCGACGCGCCCCATTTCCAGCCCTATAAATAAGGAGTTCTAGTTTCATTTCAAATCGTTCAATTCTTTTCTTTCTCTTGTTCTGTCATTCTAATTTCAGAACTTCTAAATCCTGAAACTCTGCCCATATTTGGGTAATAACTCTAATCACTGGTACGATACTTTATCCGATCGATTAAAACCGATAGAATGGATGTTTAAGTGCCGCCAATATCTGGCTGTACTTTGTCATTCCTTGTGAGGGTTTCGATCTTGTGATTATCGTCAAAGTTGAATTGAGTTAATACACTAATAAGAGTTCCATTGTATCTAGAAATTAGAACTCATAAACCAGGAAGCTGTTAAACCAGAATATTTAGTGATTAAGTAAACATAGTAGTTAAAATAACTTAACAATTAAGTTAACTTAGTGGCTAAGAAAACTTAATGATTAAGTAAACTTAGTAGTTAAGACAACTTAATAGTTAAGTAAACTTAATGGTTATGTAAAACTTAGCAGTTAAGCAGGCTAAGTAAGTTAATTAATCAGCTAATTACATTATTTAATTAATCAGCTAAGTAAGTTAATCAGTTAAACAGTTAAGTAAAAGTGAAACAGCTAAAGATATACATGAGATAGATAATATCAAAGGAAGGTGCAAGGAATGTGTAAGAGGATATATATGTGGGTAGGAAGCTTCCTAGAAAATATATAGGTAACTTCTTAGAAAAGTATATAGGAAACTTCCTGGAAATTTCATATTTCCTACCTATAAATAGGAAGCTTAGGATTCATTTTCTTTGCTCATTTCTTCTATTCTTCTCTCTATACGTTGTGTTCTAACCAATAATCACCGATGCGATATTCTGTTCGATCGATTCGGGAACCAACTAACGAATGCCAAAATGCTGTCTAAACAAGACTATACCTTGTGAATTTCGTTAAGGTTCTGAAACGAATGCCAAAGTGTTGTCTAAACAAGACTATACTTTGTGAATTTCGTTAAGGTTCTGATCTCGTGACCATCGTTAGGTTTGATTTGGTATAACACTAATACGTATTCCACTCTGTTAAACTAAATGTTTAACTAACAGAAAATTCTGCACTATACACTTACAATCAAAATAGATATATAATCATCAGAAGACTTAGAATCAAGATGCTTGTTTAATCAAGACTATATGCTAACAAGGTGAGTCATTCTCTTTTTATCAAAGTGCTTTGCAAAACCCTAAATGTTTTCCAGTTATATTTTGCAGTGATTAAGTCTTTGCTAATCTTTAATTACTGGCAGTATGGCGGGGTTTTGTGCACATTACTACTAATGATTTATAACTTTAGGTGGGCGAGCCTAATTTAGTGATATGTCCACGGTCATAGATACGGTCGAGTGACAACTGAACCAGCTAATTAATAGATAGGGGCAAATGTGAAAACTCTTAATGCTGTAAATTATAACAATGTGTCGTTTTATACAAAAATGAATGAACTCGCCAGTATTTCCTGCTGACAAAACCTTTTTAAAACGCATTTCAGGTGATTACAGTAGATTGGAATAAGAGTTATGCTACGACACCGAAAGGCTTAAAGAAGTGGCTTATTTTATTAATAAACTAAGTCAAGAAATGTTGTTCAGGTTTATCCCATACTAAAGCTACCTTTGTAAAACGCGGGTTTGTTCCCACCTATTTAATAAATAAAATCCGATGTTTTCTAAACTCTGATATTTTTCCTAACTCACGGTCCTGATGAACATTTCCGCTGCAATGTTTTTAAATAACCACCGGTACCACTTGACTGCTCGCGGCTCCCGTCCAGGGTGGGGTCGGGGGTCGTGACAGAGGTGGTATCAGAGCCACTGGTTTAAGCAATTAGGTGTTGTAATAATACGTAAGCTTAAACGAAAGAGTTAGGAAATTGTTATTAACTAGTAGCACCTAGGATAGTATTTAGACTTGAACTTAAGAAAGATACTTTAGTATTAGCTTTGGAATAAGCTTGCATAAATAAAGTTTGATGTATATTGGTATGCCGTGAGGATGATAACTAGAACGTTGCAAGTATGGTAAATAAGCAATAACACTTGGCCACTGTTATTTCTTATTTATTGGTACTACTTAGTTCTGGAATATGATCCGTCATGGGAATACTAATTTCCTTGTTCTTTGATGAAAGGCTCATTTTTAATCATGATTTAAGAAAGATCTATTAATGGGAAATTTAAATTACCTCTCCGACAAGAACCGGGTAAGATGGGGTTACCTCTCCGGTGAGAACCGGGTAAGATGAGGTATATGATATGTCAAACAAGTAACATAATTCCCTAAATAGTGTCATGACCTGATATCTGACTAGTTTTGGAAATATAAATATGTTAAATACATTTGACCTTATGAATGGTATGTATATTACAGTATGTGAAATATATGATTGTATAGATATGTATATCTATAAGGAAATCCAAAAACCATAAGGATTGACAATTTAGAATAAATCACAAGCATGTGTGTCAATAATAATTCCAGAATTCTTTATCAGTAATCTCTCGTATACATCTATAATTCCGATATCAAGAATTATTCGATCATTCGTCTCGTAACTCGTGTGATAAAATGAATGATGTAAACCCTTTATGTTGGGACGCCATCAAAAGTATGAGAAATCCCTTTGCGTTACCTTAGCTTATTAACGCATTAGGAAACCTATAGCTAAAGTTGTGCTAGGCACAAAACGTCTAAAAATTTACAAGATTAATTCTACTTCCTTTAAGAACTCTTGCAAAGATAAGAGTAACCATGACTAGATACACTTACAAAGACTCTTCACCTATAGTCCTACTAAAATTATCGGTAATAAAGAAGCTATTACGAAATACATGGGCTGCAAAGGATTAAAGTTGTCCAAACCATTAATATATATGTTAAGAAGAATGAAGTAATGTATGCTTCAAAATTTAGACATTAAAATAGTGAGACCCGATCTTCAAAACACATGATCACGACGTATGCCATGAAATGGAGAGAACTGAAAGAAAGGAAATTTTGTCTGCTTCATAAAAAGGAACAAATGGAAACGATGACTCCTGGGGGTGATTGCTGAATTAGATTGAGATTTGCAAGCCAACCGGAGAAGTGACCACAAGGAGACAAGACAAATCAGCCAACAAATTTCATCTATGATGAAAGCTGCGAGTTATGCACGGAAGTAAGACATAGCATATATGGTCTCGGAGTTCATTAACAATGGAGGCATGGAACTGAAAGAAATTCCGTAATATCGGAATACTCTGACGTTTTCCCAGAGGATCTACTTGGACTATCACCCGATCGTGTGGAGAAACTCAGAATTCATCTGAGACCATGAACAACACCGATTGTTATATCACAAAGTTAAGACTAATGTAGTAGTTGATGCTTTAGGTCGTAAGTTTCATAAGAAGCCGAAACAAGTATGTGCTCTTAGATTAAATTGCAGATAGATTTAATAAAACAATTAAAGAGTACCCAAGAAACAGCAATCAAGGATGATGCTGAAGGATTATAAAGAAGGAATCAGAAAAAGGAACTGATGGAATTTGGAAATTCCATAAGAAAAGAATTTGGATAACTATCTAAAGAAACATACATAATTCTTAGGATAGCTCATAAAACTAAGTATATGATAAGGGGTATCAATGGTTAAATAAGAATTTAGGATAGATAGGAATGAAGAATGATGTAACAAGTTACAAGTATTTAGTTTATTAGCAAGTTAAAACTAAACCCTTAAGGTTTACCTTAACAATAAAAATATCAGTATGGAAAAGAGATTGATAACAATGGATATTGTTACCAAATTACCCAAAACAAGAAACGACACAATCTGGATGATTGTGGATCGACTAACCAAGTCTGCTCAATCCCTACCAATGAAGGAAACCCTTTAGTATAAGACATTTAGTTAAGTTGTGTGGGGACAAAATAGTCTCGCTACATAGAATTCCGTTATCTATTGTATTAAATCGAGACAATCATTTCACTTCTCATTTCTGGGGAAATTTTAACCCAACTCATTTTGATGTAGTGTGAAGGAACACTACAAAACATAAAAAGATGTGCTAAGTACATGTGCAATAAATATTGATGAAAGTGAGATTATCACCCATAAGAGTTTTTCGAAAAATAACCTACAAGTATTAGTCTTGCCCATTTGAAACACTTTATGAAATGAAGGCACCATCCATTCTCTCAAGCAAAATATGAGAAAAGCAACTATCAGACCATTAGACTGGAAAAATCATTAGAATTAGAATAAGAATATACTAAAAATCTCTCCGTGAAACAGAATAGTCAGATTCAGTAAAGCTAAGCCCGAGATTTGTTGGATCGTTTGAAATTATTCTAAAGATTAGGCCAGTAGCTTATCAGTTAAAATTTCCAAAGGAAATGGCAGGTATACATGATTTATTTCATGTATAAAACTTAAGGAAATACTTAATTGATAAATCTTTAAGTTGTACCTCTTCAGGATATAGAGGTAAACAAAAAGTCCATAGAAAGATCTTACAAGTCAAAGATAAGAATCTCAAAGCATGGAAAACGGTTCTGGTCAAAGTAAAGTGGAATCCAAAGTAAGGACCAGAGTATACCTGGAAACTAGGATCAATGTCGAATTAAGAATATTCCTCCAAATTTCCGTAAATCTCGAGGACGAGATTTTAAATAAGGTGGGGGGGATGTAAGGACCTGCAAAAATGTCCCAAAACACTTCGTAAGTGGAAACCCGGACCCCTAAAACCCTAATCTTGGCAAAAATCAAGAAAATATAAAATTATCCATCTGTCGCGGGCCGTGTAAGAGTTAACCAAAGCTTACGCGGGGGGCGACAGCTTGACAAACTCCGGATAACGATCAAAGCCATGTGGCATGACACGCGTCGACCTAGACTCCCTCGCAGGCCGCGTAGAAGAAGCTTATGTGCTTCGCGGGCCGCGACGCGCCCCATTTCCAGCCCTATAAATAAGGAGTTCGAGTTTCATTTCAAATCGTTCAATTCTTTTCTTTCTCTTGTTCTGTCATTCTAATGGCAGAACTTCTAAATCCCGAAACTCTGCCCATATTAGGGAAATAACTCTAATCACTGGAACGATACTTTATCCGATCGATTAAAACCGATCCAATGGATGTTTAAGTGCTGCTATTATCTGGCACACTTTGTCATTTGTTGTGAGGGTTTCGATCTCGTGATTATCGTTAAAGTTGAATTGAGTTAATACACTAATACGAGTTCCATTGTATCTAGAAATTAGAACTCATAAACCAGGAAGCTGTTAAACCAGAATACTTAGTGATTAAGTAAACATAGTAGTTAAAATAACTTAACAATTAAGTTAACTTAGTGGCTAAGAAAACTTAATGATTAAGTAAACTTAGTAGTTAAGGCAACTTAATAGTTAAGTAAACTTAATGGTTATGTAAAACTTAGCAGTTAAGCAAGCTAAGTAAGTTAATTAATCAGCTAATTACGTTATTTAATTAATCAGCTAAGTAAGTTAATCAGTTAAACAGTTAAGTAAAAGTGAAACAGCTAAAGATATACATGAGATAGATAATATCAAAGGAAGGTGTAAGAGGATATATATGTGGGTAGGAAGCTTCCTAGAAAATATATAGGTAACTTCTTAGAAAAGTATATAGGAAACTTCCTGGAAATTTCATATTTCCTACCTATAAATAGGAAGCTTAGGATTCATTTTTCTTTGTTCATTTCTTCTATTCTTCTCTCTATACGTTGTGTTCTAACCAATAATCACCAATGCGATATTCTGTTCGATCGATTCGGGAACCAACTAACGAATGCCAAAGTGCTGTCTAAACAAGACTATACCTTGTGAATTTCGTTAAGGTTCTGAAACGAATGCCAAAGTGTTGTCTAAACAAGACTATACTTTGTGAATTTCGTTAAGGTTCTGATCTCGTGACCATCGTTAGGTTTGATTTGGTATAACACTAATACGTATTCCACTCTGTTAAACAAAATGTTTAACTACCAGAAAATTTTGCACTATACACTTACAATCAAAATAGATGTATAATCATCAGAAGACTTAGAATCAAGATGCTTGTTTAATCAAGACTATATGCTAACAAGGTGAGTCATTCTCTTTTTATCAATGTGCTTTGCAAAACCCTAAATGTTTTCCAGTTGTATTTTGCAGTGATTAAGTCTTTGCTAATCTTAAATTACTGGCAGTATGTGGGGGTTTTGTGCACATTACTACTAATGATTTATCACTTTAGGTGGGCGAGCCTAATTTAGTGATATGTCCACGGTCATAGATAAGGTCGAGTGACAACTGAACCAGCTAATTAATAGATAGGGGCAAATGTGAAAACTCTTAATGCTGTAAATTATAACAATGTGTCGTTTTATACAAAAATGAATGAACTCGCCAGTATTTCCTGCTGACAAAACCTTTTTAAAACGCTTTTCAGGTGATTACAGTAGATTGGAATAAGAGTTGTGATACGTCACCGAAAGGCTTAAAGAAGTGGCTTATTTTATTAATAAACTAAATCAAGAAATGTTGTTCGGGTTTATCACATACTAAAGCTACCTTTGTAAAAAGTGGGTTTGTTCCCATCTATTTAATAAATAAAATCTAGTGTTTTCTAAACTCTAATATTTTTCCTAACTCACGGTCCTGATGAACATTTTCGCTGCAATGTTTTTAAAATAACCATCGGTACCACTTGACTGCTCTCGGCTCCCGTCCAGGGTGGGGTCGGGGGTCGGGGGTCGTGACAGTGGGTATAATATTCCACCAAGTTTTTGTCAGGAACATGAATATACAAGATTATTAAAACAAAACAGATAGTTTACACACTTTGGACCCCAAATGTGGTGAGGTTTCACCTTAGATTACCAAGGTGATCTTGTGAAAACCTTCCTAGAGGTTATCCAAGTGTTAAAGAACAAGAAACAAGCAAGAAATGGTTGTAGAAGTGAGCTAGAACTCACTTTGAATGTCTTGAAGTTTCTCTACGATTCAGGAAATTAGAGAGATTAGGAGGTGTTTTGAGAGTGATTAGAGGGTTTGTAAAATGGAAAATGAGAGTGGGAAGTGTTGTTTATATATGTAGGATATTAGGGTTTGAGTTAGGAGTGTTAAATGAAGTTAGGAAGAAAAGTGACCAAGATAACCAATCCGTGATCCATAAACAACTTTCTGCGGATTGATGGCCTTCGCGTGCCGCGAAAATGTCCCAATCCCGTCATGTAGCACGAGGGGTATAATTTCCGGGCCGAAGTTTGTTTTTGGCACAAATGGTCCCTTGTGTTTGATTGTTGGCACTTTATAAGTCATTTTAAGTAATTTAAACATGTAACTAAACATTAATTAAGCATTAGAATCATGGATTAAGTATTCGTAAGTGTAAAATGATATATAAGCGTATGTGAAGCGTATGAAGTCATGTATATACGATGTTTGTTTGCAAGATGGATACGTTTCACGAACAATAACGAATATGTGTGATTAAAATACGTTTAAGTATTTAACAAGTATTGAAGTGGATTACGAATCCGATATGGATTCAAGTTTTCAAAAAGATAGGAATGTAAGTAGTCTTTTTTATTAAGGTAAGTTTCAAAACGCGAGGCGTTACAAGTAGCAGTGAAGGGTTGAGCTAGACAACCACAGAAGACAGTGAAGAAAGCAGCAGTGAGGAATTAAGCTCTACTACAACAGAAGGAAGTGAAGATTCTGAAGATTGCATAAAAGACATCAGCCGACTTGACAAGAAAATGAAGAAAATCAAAAGCTCAAGTTCTATTGCTTCTTTAGAAAATGTCTCGTGCTGTTCAAGATGATCATCACAAACATCATCATCTAACGCCTTAACCTCGAAGAAAAATAATACACATTGCTCTTGATGTTTCAGATGTGGCCATTTAGGACACATTGCAAAAACAGAAAGTTTCAAAAACAAAATCACAATTTTCTTAAAACATTACAGAATAGTTTGACAAATTCCAAAATTTTGTTAAAGGATTCGTAAACTCTACTTGTTTTTGGAAACATAAAGAGGATATCATTGTAGAGAATCATGATAGATTAAAATTTTAAGTAAGTTTGGGTTCCTATCGTCAACTAACCTATATATATTATCTTTGTTGTTGTGTACATAATAAATTTCAAAATGGTTGTGGACCTTGATGGAATACATATGGCAAGTAGATAGCAGGAGCTCTCGACATATGACGGGTCTGAAGGAACTATTCACAAACTTCAAGTTTATTAACGACGATTTTGTATCTTTTGCCGGTGGTGGAAAGGGGGAAAGATCGTTGGACTTGAAGACATGGTTTCATATGCTATAACTCTAGAAGACGTTAATTATATCCCAGAACTATGCTATAACCTTATGAGCGTATCACAAGTTTGTGATAAAGGAATATCAGTTCTGTTCAACGACCTAGAATGTGTCTTTCTCAAGCCAGGCTATACAGTTCCTCCCGAGATGATTATGCTCAGGGCACCCCGTCAAAATAACACATATGTCTTAAATATGAAAATTTCCAAATCAACAGATCAAATGATTTATTTGATTTCAAAGCATCAGAATCAGAGTCACCGCTTTGGCACAGGAAAATGTGACATGTAAATTTAAAAAACATGAACAACCTTTCTAAATTAAATTTAGTAAGAGGTTTACCAATTAAATAATTTCCGTTTTCTAATAAATGTATCGCATAAGCCCAAAGTAAACATCACAAAGAGCCGCACAAGTCCAAAGAAGTGAAAACAATCGGTTCTCCTTTGCAACTAATACATATGGATCTCTTTGGTCCTTCAAGCGTTAAAAGTTTGGCTAAGAGTTCCTACTATTTGGTGATCACAGATGACTACTCTAGTTTTTCGTAGGTCTATTTTCTTGAAACAAAAAGTGAAATTGCTGATATTCTGAAGACTTTCATCCCAATGATCGAGAGCGTCATCAAACAGAAGGTTAAATCCATCAGAAGTGTTAACGGAATAGAGTTCAAGAATCAGACGTTTATCTTTTTCTGTGAAGACAAAGGAATTCATCTTCAATACAATGCTGAAAGAACTCCTCAGCAAAATGGTGTTCCAGAAAGGAAGAACAGGACTCTCATTGAAGCCACTCGAACAATGCTCATGGACTCCAAGCTACCGATTATCTTTTGATCAGAAGCGGTCAACACTGATTGCTACACGCTTGAATAGAGTTCTAATGGTCAAACCTCATGGGAAGATTGCTTACGAACTTCTTTTCAAACAGAAGTTTTTAATACACTTTTTCAGACCATTCGGTTGCTCATGCACCGTCCTCAACACTCAAGATAATCTAATCAAGTTCGATGCTGTTGGAGATGTTTGTTTCTTCATGTGCTATTCATCGACTTAGAAGGCGTATAGAGTTTACAACGAAAGGACTAAGACGGTGATTGAGTCATACTACGTGGACTTTCAAGAAAGGAACTACACTAACACTGGAAGCACTCCTGATTGGTTTTATGATGTAGATGTCATCTTCAACACTTTCGACATTCCGGTCCCCGAACTCATTTCTCAACCTAAACCTCTAGAAACCACTCAAATTGAAGAAGTGTTTAACACTTCAGACATTGGTTTCACACCATTCACCACTCGTTTCACCCCTTCTGTCGCAGATCCGATCGATCCTCTAGCAGAAGTTAATGGTGACACTTCAGCTGAGAATGCATCTTCAAACAATTCTTCTTCCTCAAAGGCGAATGTGAACGATCCATTTCCAGATAAAATCTCATCAGATATTATTCCTAACGAACACCTTACAAACATGTAAGAACAAGTTGAAACACAACCAAATGCAGGCTACAAAACTAATCGCAATTACCATCCTCTGGAAAACGTCATTGGTTCAGTTGAAGAAGGAGTAGGCACACGAAGTTAGACAGATATTATTAATCAAGGATTGTATGATGCATTTCTCTCATAGTCAGTACCAAGTGACATCGGAGACGCCATTTAGGACTCCAGATGGGTACAGGCTATGCAAGAAGAATTATCTCAATTTAGAAAGCTTAAGGTGTGGGAACTTGTTGACCTACCTGGAGGCAATTATCCAATCCGTACTTATTACAATTTCTATATAATTAGTCCCTCTAGTTCTATTTATTACACTTTTGACTAAAACAATAGTAACAATATCTCTCTCGATATGTGTTGACACACAAAGGTTGGTTTATAAGATGCATTTTAATGTATATACGTTATGCATAGGAGTCAGGCGTAAGATGATGGTGAATATTGTTGCATGTATAATTTTCTTGATTCAAATAAGACATAAGATAGTGAATTAAGGCATGTAGGCGAGTCGAAGTAGATACATGATTATACGTTCATGTAAGTTATTAGCTCATACTATCTTATTATTTATACTAAGTGATACAAATTACAACACATGTTTAAATAGATATCAACTCCACAAAAATCCATCAATAGTCAGCCTTTGAAGAAATATCCCATGACATAAAATAATTTTACATACTAGTTAATCCTTTTTATATTGTTAAAATGTATATATGGGTTATATATTAAGTTTTGTAACCTTCAAAGTGTATATTAGTACGAGTCACATAGCATCTGACCGAGGGATACTTAGACACACTTTGTCCCCAACGTGTTCCCTATTATAAAGCCATTTTGTAACTTTTTGAAAAATCATGTTTTTGCACCATCTTAGTTTAAAGAGAATATATATGGAAAACTAAGAAAAACAATGTAAAGGGCCAAAAAAGGTAAAAAGTGAAAATATGGGGGGCCGAAATGGAGCACGCCCAACATACACAAATTTTGAATTTCACCCTTGGCAACTCCAATGGAGATTCGTAGATTCTGCAGGCGTGAAGAGGAGAAAAGCCTGGTGCTATGGCCACTCAACACCCACCATCTTTTGTCAAATTGTCACTTTACACCCCTACCACTTCTTACCAACATCATTGCCTCCAACTTTGGCTAATCCACTTTCTCCTACTTCAACTTTTGACTCGTTCAAAATTACTATAATTCGTTTCTTAATCATAAACATAAAGAAAAAGTTCAAATTTAAATACATTTTACGTTGTAAAAATAAAGATCCTAAACAAAAAGTAACTTTTTATTCAGGATCATTATGTTCCGGTATTTATGAATCAGTTCGAATTAGTAAGATAGATTAAATTTAATAATGTGAGGTCAAGAATTACACGCAATGATAACTACATACATAATGTCTCAAATCGATTCATGCTAAAATCCTAACACAACTTCAAAATTTTCTGAAACCCTATCAAGATTACATGACAATGTTTTACTCTTGAGTAAACTGTCAAAATGGTCCCTAAGGTTTGTTCATTTTTGACACTTTAGTTCAAAACTCAAACATTTTAAATCTGAGTCCCTATGGTTTCAATTTTGTTGTCATTTTCATCCAAAAGCAAAATCTAATCAAATTTTTCAGTTAACATCCAGTTTTTTTGTCTTTTTCATCCTTTTTAATGAAGGGCAAAATGGTCAGATTTTTTGAATTTGTTATAATAAAACGTTAAAAGACAATTTCGCCCTTCATTAAAAGGGAGCAAAAAGAAATAAAAGTTGGATGTTAACTGAAAAATCTGACCAGATTTTGATTTTGGATGAAAGTGGCAACAAAATTGAAACCACAGGGACTCAGACTCAAAAG
The DNA here is from genome assembly GCA_030545235.1 of Helianthus tuberosus. Classification (NCBI taxonomy): domain Eukaryota; kingdom Viridiplantae; phylum Streptophyta; class Magnoliopsida; order Asterales; family Asteraceae; genus Helianthus; species Helianthus tuberosus. Next base: position 5,708 of record JARYGA010023083.1, on the reverse strand, counting down.
TTTTGAGTTTTGAACTAATGTAGTAAAAAGTGACCAAACCTTAGAGACCATTTTGGTAGTTTACTCTTTATTCTTTCTTAAAAGCTTTGCATTTCATGTTCAATAAGAAACATTAATTCAATAAAAAGCACCCCATACTCAGTTGATCTAATTCAAGTTTTCCTTACACTTATGATTGATTCAAGAAACATACACAAAACATTAATTTAAGCATAACTGTGTTGTGTCGAGTCAACATAATTTATTTCAATTTATTGCTAGGATTATAGTGTCATCGTCTAAAATACACGGTATCACTTTAATATCAAATACATATATACTACATCCATCATTGCAAGAGCAATGTGCCATCATCCTATTTGCATACCATCATGATATACAGTAACAAATACATCAATTAATCACTAATGATTTTGAACGAAAACTAGTAAGGTTTTTAATTTTTGTTTTACTTAATTAGATGTTTGATGGTTCTAGTCGCGCTTCTATTCTTGTTAATGGGTCACCTATTTTTCAATTCAATAGTGAAAAGGGTATTCGTCAAGGTGACCCTTTATCGCCTTTCCTATTTTTGATTGTTATGGAATGCCTTTCGTGGATGTTGGAGAAAGCAAAAAATATTGGAGAACATAAATGCATTAGTTTGGCGGCAAACGAAGTGGACATCAACCACCTTTTCTATGCGGATGATGCTCTTATTATGGGAGAATGGTCACGTGACAATCTTCAATGTACGGCTCGAATTCTTAGAGTTTTTTATTTATGTTCTGGTTTACGTATAAACCTTCATAAATCCAATTTATTCGGGGTTGGTACGGATGACAATGAAGTGGATAGTATGATGGAGGTTTTGGGTTGTAAGCGAGGGACTTTTCCGTTTGTTTATTTGGGAATAAAAGTGGGAGCCAAAATGTCAAAAATTAGTAATTGGGATTCAGTTATCGACGTGATAAAGAATCGTTTGGTCTCTTGGAAAGCTAGACATTTATCCATTGGGGGGCGTTTAATCCTTATTAAATCGGTTCTAGAGAATTTGCCGGTTTATTACCTTTCTCTCTATAAAGCTCCTAAGGCGGTCCTTGAGAATATTGAGGCTATAATGAGGCGTTTTCTTTGGGCCGGTTCTAGTGTAGAAAAAAAAATAAATTGGGTTGCGTGGGATATTGTCACTTCTCCAAAGAAGGCCGGGGGTTTGGGAATCACCAAATTGCAACATGTTAATGATGCCCTCCTTCTCAAGTGGACTTGGCGATTCAAGAAAGAAGGTAGAAGTCTTTGGAAAAAAGTGGTTTTGGGTTGTCATGGGTCGAGTAGATCTTGGACTTTGTTGCCATGTTCTACTTCGACAAGTGGATGTTGGAAATTCATTGTGAAAACAGGGGAAAAGAAGATCTGGAACGGCAATACGCTAAATAGCTATTTTGTAGGTGTTGTGGGAGATGGGAAGTCTATTAATTTTTGGGTAGACGCTTGGCTTCACAATGAACCTCTTCGTAATATTTACCAAAATCTTTTCAGAATCGAAAAGAACAAATGGGTGACAGTGTCGGATAGATTACATGTGATAAACGGCTCTAAAACACTGAATTGGGAGTGGTCTGCAGTTCCTTCAACACCGGAACAAATCTCTGAACTGTTTAGCTTGTTGTCTGATATACACGACTTTGATTGGAAAGGTGGAGTAGATGGCTGGAAGTGGATGGCTGACCATAATGGTTCCTTCTCGGTGAACTCGGCTAGACGCCTGATGACTAATGTTTCTGCAGGAACAAACAGCTGGAACATGAATTGGAAAGGTTGGGTGCCCTTGAAGTGTAAAGTTATGGCTTGGAGAGCTACACTTCATCGCCTACCGACGAACACGGAGCTGCTCAAACGTGGAGTCCCTTTACCGAATGCAGTGTGTATGTTATGCAACTCGGAAGATGAAACCTCGCTGCATTTATTCACCGGATGTTATTATTCGGATGAAATCTGGTCGAGGATCCAACGCTGGTGTCATATGGCCCCTATGTATGCTTTTGAAGTTTCGGACCTTCTTAAGATGACAGATTTACAAACAATCGCGAAGCACGACAGATACATGTTGAAAGGGATTGTTATTACCACTATGTGGGCGTTATGGAATGAAATAAATAATAGAAGTTTCGGAGGTAAAAGCCGAAGACCGATTGAAGTCGTGGAGATCATAAAAACGACGTCGTATTTTTGGATCCTGAATAGATCTAAAATTAAAAATATCGATTGGAATGTTTGGTGTAATTAATTTTCCTTTAAACTTGATGTAAAGTCGTTTTGGTGCCCTTGGGTCCCAGCTTTGGGGACCTCTTGTGGTGTTTTTGAATGAAATTTATCTTTCAAAAAAAAATAAAAAAATATGCTACCACTTTCTATACTGCCCGGTGACATTTATGGCTGAATGGCGACCATAAGCAATTTTGTGAGTTTCTGACGCTAAAGTTTGACATGAATCCATGATTTATTCAAGTATAACTTCTCGTTGATAAAAATATTCTTAAATATTGATTTTTTTAAACAAATAAACACTTGGAAAAAATTTGGCATGCATATTATATCATTTGCAATAATTGACAAGTTTTATTGGGGAAATATGGAAGTTGGTTTTTGTGTTACATTGATTACATAATTAAATATATGTCTGGGTTTTAATTAGGTCTTGAAAATAATGCCTTCATCAAGAGTATTGATAAGGGTTGCAAACTTCAATGTTGTCTCCTGCAAATGTAACCAAACTTGTATGTCAAAATGTTGACCACCTTCCACCATTAATGTCGAAAAACTTAAAATACAAGTACGAGTAAATAAATTATAGTAAACGTTGTTGTACAAATTTTTTTTTATTTTTTTTGAAACGTAACTTTTATTCACAAAGCCAAAACCCAAAAAGGGCGGCACAACAACACAAGACAACACACGACTACATGAGATCAAATTTACACCAGCTATCCCATGACATCGACCTGTTTTTAGACCGATTCTTATACCATAAAAAGCCGAGCGACTTGACACTTTGGAAGATCTCCTCATCATTCGCTTCCAAACTTGAAATCCGTTTCTTGTTTTTAGCAAACCAAATGCACCAACTCGTAACTATCGTAATACCTTGAATCGCTTCTCTAGATTTACTCCCGACATTACAAAACTCATAAGTCTCCACTATATCTCTAAACGAAAAAAACAAGAACGGACTCACCTTGCACCAAACGTTAACCTTGCTCCAGACTATCGAAGCGATTCTGCACGAACAAAGGAGGATCTCCTGCATAGTTTCATCTCTGTCTTCGCATAAGCAGCAAGTGATATTGTCACTGTAGCAATTCCGATTACGCAAAGCCGATAGCGTGGGGATACCATCCATCGTTGCCATCTACATAAAAATGTTGCATAAAATGATTTGTGATCTCATAAAATCCGATTACGCAAAGCCGATAGCGTGAGGATACTATCCATCGTCGCCCTCCACATAAAAATGTTGCTTAAAATGATTTGTGATCTCATAAAATGGAAGGTAATTTTGGGAACGATAGATCTTAATATAATATTTTTTTAAATAGTAATTTTTAAATGCACAAGTTAATATATTAGTCTTGTCAAATAAAGTTTGAAAGATATCAGCTACACTTTGAAGACAAAATTACGGTATTTACTTAAGATGAGACATAAAGTAAAGAGTAAAATGCACGGATAGTCCCTGTGGTTTTGTAAAGTTTCAGCTATAGTCCCCAGATTTTGGAAATTACATTCATAGTCACTGTGGTTTGACAGTTTGTTACGCGGATAGTCCCTGGAGTGGATGGGGGTTAGTTTTCTCAGTTAAGTTGATGTGAAATTACTTATTTACCCCTCCCTTTACAAATTAAAAAACAAATATAGATTATTAAATGTGTGGGGCCCACCTTATTTACCCCTTTGACCTGAATCCAAACCCTTATAACCACCGTCTTCTTCAAAGTCTCAACCCCTCATACACATCCGACCACCATCTCTGACCACAATGTGCTTTCCAATTACAATGCCACTGTAACATTTTGTCATAATTACAATGCCACCGTCACATGCCACAATCAACCACTGTAACAACCATAATCACCACTGTAACAACCACATGCCATCATTACCCCACCACCTATCTGCAAACCCTAAACCACCACATTGAGAAACCCAAATGAATTTTTAAACTAAGGAGGAGATTAAAAACCGTGAAGTCGTATCGGCAGCTCAAGTTGTGTTGTTAGTTAGAGGGGCATATTTTACTCTGTTTCATACAACCCGGGCAATCGCAACCATCGTTTTATGTTTAGGGGTTACAGACGCATCGCTTCGACTGCCGCCTCAATTGCAACCATCGTCGTCGTTATAACTCCACAATATCAGCAATTTATGGTTTAGAACCCGCCATATCCATAGATCTAAGCCCCCCGTTTGGTCTCCTGCTCCCTTTTTTCTGTTTAACGGTTGTTGAAGTTGGGTATATTACATATTTGAATCAATACATACAGAACTTGATCTATGTGGTAGGTGGGTTGCGTTTAACCAACAACTTTGTTCACAGAGGGTATAAAGAGAGAGAGAGAGTGAGAGTGAGAGTGAGAGTAGATACAAATGGAGCGGCGGCGGTAGCTGGAAAAGTTCTTACCACCTGAGATGGTCGCCGGAAAGCACATTGTGGTCAGAGATGGTGGTCGGATGTGTATGAGGGGTTGAGACTTTGAAGAAGACGGTGGTTATAAGGGTTTGGATTCAGGTCAAAGGGGTAAATAAGGTGGGCCCCACACATTTAACAATCTATATTTGTTTTTTAATTTGTAAAGGGAGGGGTAAATAAGTAATTTCACATCAACTTAACTGAGAAAACTAACCCCCATCCACTCCAGGGACTATCCGCGTAACAAACTGTCAAACTACAGGGACTATGAGTGTAATTTCCAAAATCTGGGGACTATAGCTGAAACTTTGCAAAACCACAGGGACTATCCGTGCATTTTACTCTAAAGTAAAAACTCCATTCTTGTAGATAAAAATAAAGGGTCTCATTATTGCCACACCGTGGCATATTAAATCGACACCCTCAATACGCATCGTATAGCTCTACACGATGCGTATTGAGTTGGTTAATTAATTATGTGTCAGTCAAAGGCTGACACTATCTCACGGGGGTTAGATTAATACGCATCGTATAGGCCTATACGATGCATATTACTTTTTTTTAAAAGGACGACCAGCTTTATGTCACTGTTGAGTGACGTAAAGTGATTGACGTAAGCCCTATACGCATCGTATAGGGCTATACGACTCGTATTCTTCTCTGAATTTGAATTCTTCTTCCCCTATTTAAACGACGAAGAAGACGATATATATACCGTCTTCGTTATATATTCACATTCACTAACAAACATGTCTTGGTACAACTATGTTTTCGGTGAGCCGTCTGAGGCGGAGACGAGCACGTTTATTTCGGATAGCAGTGTGGTATATCATTTTTTTAACTTATTCTGTTTTTTTTTTTGTTTATGAAATACTTAGCACACCGTTTGTATTAGGCGGGGTCTAATGTCCCTGATTCTTACGATTTGGGTGGAAATGATGATCACGCGCACGAGGTCGTGTCCGGCTATCGTCCCCGTCATAATGAATCATCGTTGCCAGACCTCAACGAGGTAAGTATATATATTTACTTTTTTCTATTC